>LPNX010534453.1:413450-449753 GCA_001517045.1 Pseudotsuga menziesii | reverse complement strand
TTGTACAAATTGTCATTTGAATCTTGATATTCATATTTGATATTTCAACCATTCTATAGACTATTTTTCATTGAAAATCAAATCAATGATATTGCATGCAAATAGTAAATATTAAATCTGAAATAGAAACTGAAACACTGAAACATCAACATTAAATTAGGATTGCTCAAAGAGTCAAAAATAGGAAAGAGTCAAAGACTCAGTCATCAGTATCACTAATCAATATCTAGAGTCAAAAGTAAAACTAACAAGTAACAATGGACCCTGCAAACTAAAAGTAGCTGAAAGAAATCAACACATAACAAGCATCAAGGAGTCAACTCCATTGATTGGTCCTCTGCAACCATCTGCTCCATGAAGGCGTCAGGACCATCAATGGGAATGTCATCATCTGAGTCTGAGTCACTCTCAGGAGTAACCAATGGCACACCAACCAAACCATGCTGCATCTCATCCGGTCCATCCTCCTCATCTATCTGTGCATCATCCTCTGGATCCACATCCCATCGTACAGCAGGTCCCATCCGATACTCTGGAGTCTTCCTGTGTGCAAGACGTAGGGCACTGTGCACTGCAACTAGCTTCTCAGCTCTCCTAGAGGTAAGTCTATTCCTCTTGATAGAGTGGATGAAGCTATAGGTGGGACCGATTCCTCTCAGTTGCGGAGGAACTAGCAATCTGAGACAACAAACGAATAGCAAGATTTTTGATCTCTGGAGCATCATCCCCATGCATGTCCCACCAACGAATGGGGTCATCCTGGCCTAAGCCGCTACGGTCTGCCTTGGCATTAGGCTTGTTGAAGGGACCTTTGAGACTTGCAAACTGAAGCCACTGTCTCCGAAGTGTTTGCCCCTCCTCTTCAGTGTACATCTTTGCAATGGCAGCTCGGAAACCCTTCTTGATCTCCGGATCCTGAATGGGAGCAATTCTACCAGGCCTAGAAATGTGCCACTTTGGGTTGAGTGCATATGCTGCCATGTGTAAAGGTGTGTTCATTCGATCCCACCTATGCTGAATAATGGGTCGAATTTGGCTCATGTAGAACTCTAAGGAGGAATCTTTCTGACGAATGGCTTCCCTTACCTTACCCAACATGCTGTCAAAAGTCTCATAGATTTCTCCAAGACTAGGAGAATCAATGTCAGTGTAGCGAATGACCTCAACTATAGGGCGCAAGAATGAGACCAAATAAGTGCAATCTACCCACCAATCATTATCCAATATCTGAAGCCTTATCTTCTTCCCCTCCTCTGTCTTGGACTTTGTCCACCTATTCCAATTTGGAGTCACAACCATGGCCTGCAATGCTGGCTGCACCTCCAACATCCTCTCCAATAAGAGAAAATAGCTCGCATATCTAGTATCTGTGGGCTTGAGGAATTCCTTCCTCGAATGAGCCGTATACATGGCTAAGGAGGTGTGGTGGTTGCAAATAAACATCTGGACATCCCTTGTAGCTAATACCAAGGTGGACACCCAATCAATTTTTCCAATGTCTTTTAGGGCATTGTTGAGAGCATGCACACAACAAGGGGTCCAAAATATATGCCTATAACTGCTCTGAACTAGTAAACCAGCTGATCTACACACTGCTGCTGCATCTGTCACAACCTGCACAACATTCTCAGGCCCAACCTCCTCTATAGCATCGTGAAGAAGCTCAAATTGGAAAGCTGCATCTTTGCGCTTTCCAGAACAATCAATAGCTCTGAGAAAGAATGGCCCATCTACGCATGTAACTATGATGTTAATAAGTGGACGTTTGGCAATGTTTGTCCACCCATCCATAACAATAGAGCAACCTGACTTCACCCATCCTCTTTCATCTGCTCTTTCTGCATAGCAATATTGGACACTTGCCTCTCTAAGATCACTGTCCTCACCTTGTGCTCACCTGGGGGCACATATGAGGGTCCCGATGATGCAATAGCACGGACCATCTCCTTATAATAAGGAGAACGAGTAACATGGAAAGGGATGCCATTGGCAAAAAGGAATTTGCCAATGGCATCATCTGTATCATAAGCTTGCCATACATCCCTGTAATGGTTGGTCCTATAGCACAAGAGCGAGAAACCTTCCTTCTTGATGAAGATGTCTCAATAGGAGATGGTGGATGCATGGATGGGTTAGCTTTCCTCTTAGAACTTTCTTTTGCATTGTGATGTTCTTTTGACGTGACATTTTGGCCAGAGAATGTGCCCTTAGCATCTGCTGCCATTTGCAACCTCATAAGCTCATTTCTTTGCACCAAGGTTAACTTCACGCACACAGAAACCCCTTTGCCACCAATGCTCAAAAGGTGTTGTCTAACCCGACTATAACTTCCAACCCATGGATGGCTACAAACATTGCACACCCAATGACGTGATCCACCACCTTTCTTGCCTTTCCGGTTGGTTGAGGGATCATCTACTATGCTTGCATAAAGCAACAGTGGTTTCTTGGGATCAAATGTCCCCTTTGCATATTGAACCAAGGACTTTGATGGGTAAGATTGGCATTGCCTTCTCCTTCACTTCGACTTAACCTGTTTGATGAGGGAGTTCCACTCCCACTCCCAATCTCTGTCCCAAGTCCAACACTAGAGTTACCCTCTGTCTGAAAACCATATTCAGATTCACTGTCACTGCTGTCACTACTATTGCATTCGGTAGAGTTGCTCATATTGCTGGTTTATGGCAACCTGCTGTAACAAAGCTTTAAACTTTAAATTTTAAATTTTTTATTGCTGTAACTTGTAAAACTGTTAGTGTTTTTCTTCAAAACTTCATTGCTGTTTATTAAAATTTAAAACCTAAAACATAATTTTTTTTTTTAACAACCTAGTATGCTAGAGCCTAGCACCTATTAAATTAAAAAATTTCAAAAGAGAAATTTTTAATTAATAAATTACAAACTTTTAAAACATAAAATTAAAAAACTTACAAACTGTTAAAAGTTAAAACTTAAAATTGAAAAAATAAAAAATTACAAACTATTAAAACTTGAAATTGAAAATTAAAAAAAATAAACAACTGTTAAAATAAAAAAAAAATAAAAAAATAAAAATCTGCCTCTCTTTCCTGTGCAACAACCTCTTCACGGCGTCGAGAACTTCAGTCTTGCGGGCCTTCTCTTCACAGCATCTTCACAATGCCGGGTCTTCCCTTCACAGAAGTCTCTTCACGGCTCTCACGAGTCACGACCCTCTCTTCACGACCACGGGCAAGTCCTGTTCACGGCCACGGGCTTTGGAACAGGCTCTCTTCAAGGGTCGGGCTCTGCAAGAGGCTCGCTTCACGGGTTGGGCTCTGCAACAGGCGAAGATTCACGGCCGAGCTCTTCAGAGAAAACTCTCCACAGCGCCGACACGCCTTTACTTTTTCCTCACGCGGGGTCGACTGCAGGGACCGACGACCTGTTCAATACTCAGACGCGGTGGCCTGAATACTCAGGGATGGGTAAATGTGGCCCGTGCAAACTTCACGATGGGCTGTTTCACTCGCGGGAGCTGTTGTTTCACTCGCGGGACTTGCGGGTCAATGTAATGAAGGTAAGTAGTAGTCGGTAGGTTTAATATTAAAGTTATTTTGTATTATTTTATTTTATTGTTTGTTTGTTTTTTTTCTTGCGTTTTTTCAAATAACAAAAGACAAAAATCATGGGGGGGCGTGTAGACGCCCCCCAATTTCGTGAAGGAGCGCTTAGACGTCCCCCATGGCCGGAGCGACCTTCAAAACCCTGGGACGCGCCCCACTGTGCGTTTCGTGAAGTTTCCTTTTTTTGGGGGCATTGAGAAACGTTTCGGAAGGAGCCCCCAAGCCCCTGGGGCGTGGGGAGTGGGGGGGGGTGAGCTCCCGACCTGGGGAGGCAAGTCCCCGTGGAACACTGATAATTTTCAAATTTTAGAACTTAAAAGCTGTCTTATGCCAATTTTCAAATACTTCTAAATTTAGAAAATTTAAAACATAATCACAATATATTATCAGAATAATAAATAACACAATAAAAGTTGGTCATAAAAAATATTAGGCTTTCCTCATTCTTAACATCGCCCATTAATATGAGCATTTACTATGGAGAGAAATGATGAGATGCAAAAAAAATATAGTGGGTTTTCGAAGACGTGACACAATATAGATATCTATTTGGCCAAAATATGAAGAGTGGCTTTTTCGATACCCAACCAAAATAAATTGAGAGCGGGTTTTTGGACACCAAGGAGAAATAATGGACGAGATACAAAGGTGGTGACTCGGTGAGTAGGTTTTTGGATACCCGTCTCAAAATAGGGTTGTTCCCATTCAAAATATTCTCCCTACGATGAGCGGAAGCTAGCTAGAAGGTAAGGTTATCCCTTTCTTCGGAACTTCCCAAGCTACGAAGTGACCTAACCTCAAGCGCTGCTTGAAGGATTCAAGAGGATAGTGTCGAGTCACTTGCAATCAAGCTTGCAGCTCGGGAGCATATAGTCCAGTCCCTTGTCGGCGCAGACGCTCGCGGGAGAGAATAACCGTGGAAAAAAACCCTGCCTGATAGCCGTGCCTTATTTTTTTCCTTGGGGTTTGTTTTTAACAGGTTCTGCGAACCTGGTAGCCGAACCTAAACCAACCGGTTCGTCTTTCAGGTTCGGAATGAGGTTCGTCTATCAGGTTTGACGAACCTCAACGAATTTTTTAAATTTTTTTAGGTTTGCCGAATTCCAAACCTGGAGGTTCAGGTTCGGCGAACCCTGTGACATAGCATGCATGCATACGCTCTAATTGCTGTAAGCCAAATTAAGTGCTGTGCCCTTTGGTCTTCTTAATGCTATGCCATCATTATCTACAGATTGAATTTGTTGCCGCTGTAACAGAATGCTTCCAGATCTGCTGTATGTGCTCCAGTTTATAGAAGACTGTATGAGGTACACACTCTTAACATTTGCTCTTACTGAAGAAAGTATTCTTGACCACGCCAAGTTGGCCTCTGAAGATCTCAAACTTCCCTTTTGCAAGGGGCTTTGTCAAGATATCAACAACTTGATGATCTGTTGGAATGTAATGCAAAACCACAACTTCCTTTTGAACCCTATCTTTGATGAAGTGGTACCTGATCTCAATATTCTTGGATTGATCATGAAATACTGGATTTTTAGTGAGTTTGATACAACTCTAATTGTCCTAGTGAATCACAATAATGTCCAAAGTCGGATTTGTCAGTTTTACTAATAACTTGTGAAGTCACATGTCTTTGCAACTAGCAGATATAGCTGCAATATATTCTGCCTTTGTTGAATTGAGTGCCACATAATTCTACGTTTTGCGGAAGCAGGAAACCATACCTGAACCTAAACTGAAGCAACACATTGAAGTGCTCTTCCTATCACTAGCACTGTTAGTTTTGGTAGCTCGGAGATACTTCTGCACCATGTGCCTAGGTGCAGGGGTCCGAGCACAAGGCGTCTCATTGAATGACATAAAGTGACTTTTTAATATGTGTTTGTAAAGTGATTTTGTGAAAGCGACTTTATAATATTAAAGTGAGTTGTATTTAATATTATTAAAGTGTATTTTTTCTTATTTAAGGGTTAAGGGGCTTTTCGAATGGAAAGTTGATTTTATATAGTTCTCACTTTAGTGATTTAAGTGAACTTGAGATCAAATCATGTCCATCAATCTTGTGGGCCAAGAATTGATCTTGGCCATAGAAGATGAAAAGACAAGGCAATTACCCTGAGTAAATAATAAAGAGAGTTTCATGAGACCATTGGCTTGCATTCCAAAGAGAGTATTTTTGGAGAGTCTCGAATTCCAAGAGAGGAGCTTGGTGAGGAGTGTGAGAAGCACATCTGCAAGAGAAAGCAAGAGGTTGAGCAAGAGAAGGGGAGTGAAGAGCAACCCAAGGTGAGGGCACGATTTTCTTCTAGAGACAATGAGCACGCATTCCCAAAAGAGGTTTGAAAATTATGTGCAATCCATACAACAGTGTTTAGGCACACATTTCGAGATAGGAAGGTGGCATAAAGTTCGAGTAAACTACAACATTGAACAGAGGTCTGTACAACAGAGGAGGAGAGGACCGTGAAACAAGTGATTTGCTGTTAGCACCTTTTCCAAAGCCTATAGCAGTTTGTCTATTGGTACAGAAGTGAAGAGGGTCCGTGCACTCAAATTGAGGGATTTAATGTGGCTTGTGATGTCTGCTGATGAGTTGGTTGAGTACAACAAGAAGAATGCGAAGGCCAAATGTCTTCTTCTTAATGCAGTCAAAGATCACCTGATACCTCATGTGACCAGTAAGAAGAATGCCTATGAGATGTGGGTTGCTTTTATCAAGCTATTTCAAAGCAAAATAAAAACCGGAAAATGGTTTTGAGGGAGAAGTTATGTATCACTAAGATGACCAAGACCGAAAATGTCACATCATACTTGAACTGGATTTCACAAGTACATGATGACTTGGGGGTTGTTGGCGAGATAGTGGGAGAAGCAGAATTGGTGAGAATTGCCTTGAATGCTTTCTTACAACCTTGGCAAGATTTTGCGCGAGTAGTTGTTGCTAGAGAGAACATGCCAACATGGATCAGACTTTGGGACGACTTCGTACAGGAGGAGTTGAGACTAAGCTCTAGTCACACAGGCTAGTATAATGGTGATGATGAGCAAGATGTGGCCCTTTCATCTAAGGTCAAGAAGATGAAGGGCTCGAGCAGTGGAGCCAAGTCCGAGAAGGACATGAGCAAGTTTAAGTGCTTTGCTTGTAAGAAGTTTGGCCACTATGCAGGTCAATGTCCTAATAAAAAGAGGGGCAATAAGAAGGACGAGATAGAGGAGGAAGTTATAGCATCAGCTAAAGTGGAAGAGTACACCAGGAAGTTTGAGATTGAATTCTCCTTGGTGAGTATTGTCTTGGGTAGCAATGTTGCCGAGAGTGTGGACATCGAAGCATGGTATGTGGACTATGGGGCAGCACGCCACATGACAGGAACACGAGCTATGTTTTTACAGTTGACAGATATTGAGAGAGTTATACTTGTGGAGGATGGGTTTGATGTCACCCATGTAGTAGAAGGAGTTGGATGTGGCACATTGCAACTTGAGTTTGGTGGTTATTTGGAGGTGGGCAGAGTGTTGTTTGTACTTGAGCTGAGAAAGAACTTGCTCTCATTCTCAACTTTGGAGGATGATGGATATGCGGTCTTGGTTTGCAATGGACATGTTATTTTATATCTGATGGGTGAGAGTGTGGATGCAGCGAGAGTGTTGGGCATCAGAGACGGCAGGACGTACCGAGTATTGGGTCATCCTATTAATGTTGAGTCCAATGGGATATCTGACTTAGTGGCAGTACCGAAGGTAGTTGGTGGAGAGGCTTCTTCTAGCTCAATGAGGAAAACGAGCTGGTACGAGATGACGCTAGAGGATGAACAAGAGGGTGAGGAGAACTCTCAGTTTAGATTTGTTTGGCACAGATCGTCAGCGCATGATTTAGAGAAGGTAGTTGAGAGACCTTTAGTTTTAGAGGGAGTGGCTTCAACAGTTGGAGAAAGGAGGTTGGAGACGGGATCTAGTTGGAGGAGGTGCCAGTTGTACCTCCCTCGCTAAGAGGGAGTGTTAGTTTTGGTAACTGAGAAGTACTTCTGCACCATGTGCCTAGTGTAGAGGTCCGAGCACAAGGGGTCTCATTGAATGACATAGAGTGACTTTTTCTTATTTTAGGGTTAGGTGACTTTTTGAATGGAAAGGTGGTTTTATATAGTTCTCACTTAAGTGATTCACTTAGTTCTCACTTAAGTGATTTAAGTGAACTCGAGATTAAATCATGTCCATCGATCTTGTGGGCCAAGAATTGATCCTGGACATAGAAGATGAAAAAACAAGGCAGTTACCCTAAGTAAATAATAAAAGGAGTTTCATGAGACCATTGGCTTGCATTCCAAAGAGAGTATTTTTGGAGTGGATCGAATTCCAAGAGAGGAACCTGGTGAGGAGTGTGAGAAGCACAACTGCAAAAGAAAGCAAGAGAGCAAAATAAGGAGAGAGAAGAGCAGCCCAAGGTGAGGGCACAAATTTCTGGAGAGGGCACGATTTTCTAGAAGGGGAGGGGCTCACCAGTAGAGACAGTTAGTGAGCACACATTCCCAAAAGAGGTTTGAAAATTATGTGTAGTCTGCACAACAGTGTTTATGCACACATTTCGAGGCATGAAGGTGGCACAAAGTTCGAGTAAACTACAACATTGAACAGAGGGCCAACAACAGAGGAGGAGAGGACAGTGCATCAAGTGATTTGCTGTTAGCATGTTTTCCAAAGCCTGTAGCAGCTTGTATATTGGTACATAAGTGAAGAGGGTCTGTGCACTCAAACCTCTGCCTGTGATGTTTGAACAATGAAGCTGTACAAAGCAAAATTCCTGTAGCAGATTGTATATTCTGGCATGCATTCGAAGTTGAGGAAGGGCACAAAAACCAAGGTTTTGTTCTAATATTTAATGCTGTAATTCATGACTGTTGCACTCTTTGAAATTTCTCTCACTTGAAGCTCAATAAAGAATTCTCTTGTGACTGGTTTTCCCCTTAGGGGGTTTTTCCAGGGTCTGTTGACCAAATTACTGTCTAAACATTTATCACAGTTTGCTGTTATGTACTTGTTCTCTCTTGTAAAATGTGCTTAATTAGTGTATATCAGCGTTCAATACATGAGTAATGAATGCATGAGAAATGTATTAGTGTTTGCTTCTTGTAGAAGACTGATATCAGAGGTTAGCTAAGTGTTGGACAAAATCTGCCAGTGATCTTTGTGCATAGATCATGAATTTTTTAACAAGCACTACCTTCCTAGTTAGAATTTGGAAAACCATGAAACACCAACTCTCCATCACCAACATACCTCAGTCCAGAATGCACTGTGCTGTGCCCCTCAAGTAGTGGAACACGTGTTTTGCAGCAACCAAATGAACCTGCCTGGACTGAACCATGCACTGACTCAAGGTGTTGATTGCAAAACAAATGTCAGGCCTGGTATTTAGCAAATACATGAGGGAACCTATCAACTGCCTATACATGATTGATCAGTCAAATCTGAATTAAAATCAACAAAGGACTCCATATTTGATACCAAAAGAGTAGCCATGGGTTTGCAGTCCATTATTTGAATTCTCTTCGAAATTTTCACTGCATACTTACTGTGTCCAAGGAAAACTTCACTTGCACTTTGCCACCCTTCTAGACCTGGAAAGTAGTGCATTAAACCTATGTCCTTCATGTCAAATTCTTTCGCCAACTTTGTCTTGCACCATTCTATGAATTTCCTTGAACTTCTTGCAAGTACAAGATCGTCTACATACAAAACTATAACAAGCAAATTAGATTGATCAACCATATAGTAAAGATTGGAATTTGCATCTGTGTTAGTGAACCCAAAACTGAAAGATACACAGTAATCTTGGAGCACCATTCATGTGGTGCTTATTTCAAACCATAAAGGGCCTTCTTCAACTTGCAAAGATGGGTCTCATGCTCATGCACCTCGAAGCCTCCTAGTTGATTTATGTACACCTCCTCCTCAATCAAACCATTATGAAATGCTCCCTTCACAAGCATTTGATATAAATACCAATAAAAGACTATTGCTAAAGACATAATGAATTTGATAGAGGTTTAGTTGGCAATAGGAGCAAAAGTCTTCTCATAATCAACTCCCTTTTTCTAGGAAAACCCTCTAACCACAAACTGAACTTTGAATTTTTCTACCCTACCATCTGTTGCATGCTTGACCTTGTACAACCACCTATAGAGCCAATCACTGACTTCCTGTTATCACAAAAATCTGCACCATCAAAACTGCCTAATAAGTATAGCAATTGAGCCTTATCACTGTTAGGTTCCTCTTCATTTGGATTGGTGATTTTCCATTCTTTAGGCAGGTGTCCTTAAATGTTGTACACTGCCATCTAATCCAATAAATCTGCATAAAGTCCAAGATGATTAGTGGACAAAAGACTCTCTCTTGGGTTGTCCGTAAACAATCAAGAGCGTGGGTAAGTTTAAATAATAATTTGAAGTGGTTGGGATCAAATCCTAAAGATAGTTTTAACTATGAATTAATGGAAATGAATGGAGTGAATGTGCGCTTTAGGTGGAGGAAATTTAAAATAAGGGCATTGTAAACTACCATAGCACTGCAAACAATTTATTCAATAACAACCAAGAGCTTCAAGGAGCTAGAACAAAGAATAATTGTACCAAATCACATATTACCCTAGAGATTGATTGCATGATAGTGAGTCATAGGTGATAGGCTGCCATGGATCTCCTTGCTTGTAAGGGAGGCAGCGGTTTGAGGTCTTGAGGATAGAAAAGTGAGGAGTTGTTCGTTGCTACAAACTTTCTAGAGAAGATAGTATACAACCCTTCTTTTTCTTCTCAAATATGTATATATAGAACCTCAATTTGTTTTAGTTGCTTGAGAAAGCGGAAACAAATCTCATTAAGGCAAAAGCTCAACATGCACACTAGACAATGCCTCTATTTTTGCTTTTGCAATGTTTTTTCCCTTGTTGTTTAACTTCTTTACTGTTTTAGGATACTTTTTCTTCTTTCCCTTTAACGACAACAACTTTATACCTTTTACCCTTTCTTTGCATGCAAGGATAATATTTCAAAGTCAATCATTCTTTTAGGCTTTTAGCAAACCAAGAAAAATGCCAAATATGTTGATGTAGTAGCTGCGTGAGGCATCCTCACCAAGTCGGCCCCAAAAGAAATGTGAAGACAACATTTATTTTGCACACTAAAAGAGAAGTCGGCCCCACTTGAAAGAAAACTTGTCAACATGATAAAGTATAATTAGAAGGCACCCTCACTCATTCTCACCAAGCAGTTCACTCCAAGCAAGAGAAGAAGATCGGTACAACTGCAAGAAGAAGACCTTTTGGGGTTCGCTATCTTGGAGGAGTTTCTCCTTTGTTTCCTGGGGTTTATCTTTCTGCTATTTGTGACTGCTACGCATTTGGATGTACACTGCTCTTTGAACTGATTATCTCTATTAGAAGCTTGTTGGGTTTTCTCCCTTAGTGGTTTCCCAGATCAAAATCTTTGTGTCTATTGTTTTTGTGCTTGGTTATTCTTTATGTGATCCTATTTATTTTCGCTGCAATTGAAATTATACTGCTATTTATAAAAACTAACATGGTATCAGAGCATTTCTAAAAGAAGCCATTGTTGAAAACTAGGGCTCCATACTTTGGAGTGTTGCAACCTTAGTTTCATCTTGAAAAGAGCATTAAGAAACTTGCACTAGGAGGGTGCACCTTTCTGTGGACTCTGGAGACAAAATCCAGATTGGTGAACTTTCAATTTTCTACCTAATTCTGTCGGGATCGAGAACTAGGGCTTCTTGATTTAAGCCCTTCTATCCACTGCTTTGGCTCGATCTTATCATTTTGCAACTTGCCTTTGTAGGTTGCATATTTCTGTGGATTTAGATTTGCAAGAATCCAATCTACATTGTTGACCTAGCTCTTGCTAGGGTTTTTGAATCAGTTTTCAGGTTGCAGTCAAGAGGATTAGCATGACGGTTGAACATAGAGTTGGCGGGGCTTCCAAGTCTAGGGTTCCCACCATCGTAGAGAAAAACGATCCCATTAAGCTTGTTAATGAGGAGATTCAGAAGGATCTTGTCCATATCCAGTGCTTCAAATGTCAGAAGTACAGTCGCTATGCCAAACAATGTCGTGATTTAAAGAAGAGAAGGCACCAAGCCTCAATTGCTGATGTTGATGAAGACGCTCCACATAAGAAGTTGAGGAATGATGATCAAATAGAATTCTTCTTTATCTCAACTCTCTTAGGTGCAGTTCCTACCACTAGTGACACTTTGTTGATAGATAATGGTGCATCTACACATATGATAGGTTATAAAGATAATCTTTCAGAATTGATTGAGAAGGAGTCCCATCTACGAGTTGTAGTTGGGGATGATGCTAGATCTACTATGAAGGGATCAAGGGCTACCTCCCTCTAGTTAGACTCTAGTGATACTCTACATTTGAGTGATGTGTTATATGTACCTGGGATGAGAAGGAACCTTGTCTCCATATCAACCTTGGAGGACAAAGGTTACAAAGTTGCATTATTTAATGGGAAGGTTCTTGCATGGCACAAGAACGCTAACATGGATTCAGCTCGTTTAATTGGTGTTTGAGAGGAGAGCTTATACAGGTTCAGAACCAGTTCAAGCACTGGTAAATGATTCTACCAGTTTGGGTGAGGTATGGCACAAGAGACTTGCTCATCTATGCTATAGATGAAGCGAATAATTATTCCCTTGCACAAATAATATTACCAAAAGACTTGGAATATTAAATAAGCCATAATAATATATAAATTGATGATATGAATTGATATGATGATAGATTACAAAGTGAGTGCCATATATATATTAATCGTAAAGGCACTTTGGATACTATCCATGAAAGGATGTGTCATTTCAGGATTGTTTACTAATAACTATTTATTAATTATTAATATTAATAATTCATAACTATGTATTAATATTAATAATTCATATATATATATATTGTTTGTTTGTTGTTATTATTTAAGTTTGTTACATTGCCACTCCCTTAGAAAGGCTTTGTCCTCAAAGCCTTATTATGTTTCTCCATCATTTTTTGTGGTGTCATAGCTGACGAAACATGTCGATACAAACTACTAAGAGTTGAGCACAACTTCCAATATGTGGATGAATCAATCCATCCCAAATTGATTTGTTGTGGGCTGTTGGCATTCCATACTGATCTATTGTTATGAGATTTGATCACATTGGTACCGCTATATTTCGACATTTCCCACTTTTTAGAATATCTGTTTTTATGGTTGGGGTGTCTATATGGAATTTTCACAATGTCATTGTCTTTTACGAGTGTCATTTTTTTAGCATTGATCTGAGCAGAAAGTTGTGTTTTCGTCTCTTGAGGTTTTAGGGTTTCATTCTGTATCTCTTCCAACTTGTTTTCTCACTGCATGTTATCATTTTGAAACTTCTTAATCACTTCTGCATGTGATTTTCTGTCATCTTCAGACTTCTTAAGTCGTTACTTAAGATCTTCATTATGCCTTGTGATACAACGATTTTCTTCCTGTTTGTCTAGAAGTTTTCCTTCAATGTATTCCGTAGATTGTTCTGTCTTCCGACTACTTTTCAACTTCTTAATTTTTGTGACTAGTGTCTTGTTATGATTACCTAATCTGAAAATTTCTTCGGAATGGCTTGATAAAACCTTGTTGACGTTTGTCGGTTCTAACTTATGTGTCTTCTTACTGTCGTCATATTGCTGCTGAAGTTTTTCTTTTTGCTGTTTATGATGACGTAACTCTGCTCCTTGATTTTCTAACCTCATCTGGACTTGCGCCAATTCAGCATCTTTTTCCATGATGAGTTTGTTTAGATGCTTTATTTCTTCTTCTAATTCATTATCACATCCATATGGTGATTTGTTGTCATTTTTTGACTTTTTGATCTGGTCTTCTAGGTTTTGATTATGAATTTGTTAAACATGATATTTCTTTATTCTGATCAGATAACATTTTCTTGTTATCTCTTATGGTTCGTTCTAGCCGTCGATTTTGATTCCATAAGCGGTGATTCTCATCGTCTTTCCACTCTTTCAACCACTTTTTTGTCTCAACCTCAGCTTGTAGACTTTTATTGATCGCCTTGTATTGTTCTAACTCGTCCACTGTTGTTTGTAGATGTGCCTTCATTTCCAAATATGTAGTAGCCATTGTTTGTGACTATGTTTCTACTTCACTTTTGTCTTCGTTTCTTCTAGAAGGGTAGACTCAATATGTCTCTTTTGGAAAAAACTTTCTTTGACTATTTCTTGTTAGGTCAAATAGCCTTTCTTTTTTCCAAAAATAATTATTTTTTTAATAAAATAATAATAATTATTGTTATTATTATTTTTAAACTCAAGTTATATAAATAATATATAACCTTCCAAATTCTAGTCCTTGACTTTTATTTTTTCCAATACTTTTGTAAAATGCAAGTAGATTCGGTGGTTGGGGGGAGTAAGTGTTACTTTCCCCACCTAGGTTCAAATCCCACTTGTTTCTTTGTAGTTATTATTATGCACTTTTTACTTTTATCTCTTCTTTTTTAACCTTTTTTTTTTCTTTCCCTTTTTTTTCTCTCTCGTTCTTTTAGTTTTTTTTTTGCTTTTACTTTTTTCTTCACTTTTTTCTTTAAACCCTCTTTTTTGGGGGGGGGTTACTTTTACCCTTTTTTTTTATTTTTTAAGGACAAAGTCCTATTTTTTTGGGAAACCCTCGGTTTTTGCTTTTACTTTTTTCTTCACTTTTTTTTTTAAACTCTTTTTTTTGGGGGGGAGTTACTTTTACCATTTTTTTATTTTTTTAACGACAAAGTCCTATTTTTTTGGGAAACCCTCGGTTTTTGTTTTTACTTTTTTCTTCACTTTTTTTTTTAACTCTCTTTTTTTGGGGGGAGTTACTTTTTACCCTTTTTTTATTTTTTTAAGGACAAAGTCCTATTTTTTGGGAAACCCAAAAATTCTAGGAAACCTGGGTGATGGCTAAAAGCCAAAAATATGGCCAAAGGCCGGGATCTAGCCAACGAGGCTCTGATACCACTGAAGCGAATAATTATTCCTTTGCACAAATAATATTACCAAAAGACTTGGAATATTAAATAAGCCATAATAATATATAAATTGATGATATGAATTGATATGATGATAGATTACAAAGTGAGTGCCATATATATATTAATCGTAAAGGCACTTTGGATACTATCCATGAAAGGATGCTACTCCATGTAGACTGTGATGGTATTTGTATAGGATGTGCATTTAGCAAGAATGCCAAGGGATCTTTTTCGAGTAGTGATAACAGGTCCAAAGGGATCTTGGATCTAGTTCATTCAGAGTTGAGTGGACCCATGATAGTTGCTTCATTGGGTGGATACCTCTATTATGTGACTTTTATTGGTGATTACTCTCAGAAGACTTAGACTTCCTTAAGTCCAAAGAATCTGAAGAGGTGCTATGCAGATTCAAAGAATTCAAGGCACAAGTCGAGAACCCGTTGGGAAAGAGAATCAAGGTCCCGAGATCAGATAATGGAGGAGAATATACCTCTACAGATAATGGAGGAGAATATACCTCTACAGACTTCAGTGATTTCTGCATGGAAGTAGGAATTAAGAGGGAGTACATTGTTTCTTACGACCTTCAGTAGAATGGGGTTGTAGAGAGGAAGAATAGATCATTGTAGAGGCAACCAAAGCTATGATTCATGATCAAGGTCTGCCTATGTTCATGTGGGCATAAGCTTCTAGTACAAAAACAGTCTGCTGGCCAAAAATATATCAGATCTGCCCAGAAAAATTCAAGACTACCCAAAAACAGTCTGCTAACAAATATATCAGATTTGCTTAGAAAAATTCAAGACTGCCCAGAAAAATTCAAGACTGCCCAAAAACAGTTTGCTCAAAAATATATCAGATCTGCCCAGAAAAATTTAAGACTGCCCAAAAACAGTCTGCTCAAAAATATATCAGACCTGCCCAAAAATTCAAGATTGCCCAAAAACAGTCGTCTCAAAAATATATCAGATCTGCCTAGAAAAATTTAGGACCGCCCAAAAACAATCTGCTAAAAAATATATCAAATCTGCCCAGAAAAATTCAAGACTGTCCAAAAACAGTCTGCCCAAAAATATATTAGATCTGCCGCTGCCCGAAATGTCTGGTGGCTGCCCGGATTTAATAGATGCTGCCTTGGATATGAAGATCTGAAGGTGGCTGCCCTAGATCTGAAGATGGCTGCCCTAGATCTGAAGATGGACCGCAGATGGAACCCTAGCTGAGGGTTTAACTTCACATGAATGATGATGCCCTAGCTAGACTCATCCATGCTAGGGCACAATCATTAACTTCTTCTTCAAACCTGTAAGATCTTCTCATGGAGCAGCTGTACTTGTGAGAACAAGTGTATGTATGTAATAATGAATTGACTTGATCTTCTTTTATAGGCTTTAGTCACCTGTAAGTGGACCAAAATTAGGAAAGATAAAATAATAATATTTTATTCTTTTCCTAATTTCACTTTTACCTTCTTACCAAAAAGGTCCTTTTAGTAACTTTGACTTTTACCCAAAAAGTCCTTATATAATTTGACTTTCACTTGTGGTCCAAAAGTCCTTATGTATTTTTGACTTTTGACTTTAGCCTTTTTCCAAGTGCCCCTGTGGTCATTACCTGTGGTTTTTTTGATTCCAAAAGTACATCATCATAAACCAAGAGAGTTACTAATGCTTTTATCTCACACTTTGTGTGACACCTAGATCTGGTACTAGGGTAACTTAACGAAGGGTAGCTAAGCCTTGGAGAAGTACACAAAGCCCATAGATCAAGGGTCAGAGTGTCACACATGCCTAGACCCAGTCTAGGGTAACAGACCAGGTGCCTCAGCCATGGGCTGCATAATTTGACCCTAGGTCAAATACTTGGTAACAGACCAAGCACTTCCATTCTCCCAGAGAATGGCTACTCAGAACTAAGTTGAGTCTACCAGTACTAGACTGGTCCACATCGTGATCCCGAACCAGATGTCTACCATTCAACAGAATGGTCACTCAACACTGGGTTGAGTCTACCCAGGGCAGAACTGGGTCTATATCATGGTCCCAGACCAGATATCTACCATTCAACAGAATGGTCACTCAACATTGGGTTGAGTCTTCACCGTGGTCTCGGACCAGGTGGCCTCATTCTCCTAAGAGAATGGCTCTCGATGCTGCTAAGAAAAATCAACAAGACGATCCCATGAAGGCATGTGCTTAAGAGCAACCACTGACTCCACAAATACAACCCATGGCTTCGCCACGCCATTCAAGGCTGTACGCACCAACTCAACACTCTGTATCACCTCTCCAATAGCTCCAAGCTTAGCGCGAACCTGTGTAATCCTGGTGAGGTAAGTGGTCATATTCTCACCCTTGTTCATGCGAATGCTCTTTAACTTCTCGCTTAATACTATCTTCCAATTTTCATTGGAACTTTGGTATAAGTTAGTTAAAGCAGTCCACATCTAATGGGCATGATCTTTAACTGAAATGTGCGGAATCACATGATCTTTTATTGCATCAAGAAGGATTTTTTTGGCCTTTATATCCCTCTTGTCGAATGTGGCCCTAGCCACTACATCTGCGGGAACAGTCACAGGATTTGTAGTAGTGTTGTTCACTATATCCTGTGAAATCAGCACTATTCTAGCCTTCCAAGGACTCAAATTTCCAGCGCTATCCAACCTGTCTTCTATTCTAAGATCGGTAGCCATGGCTGTAAGAAAGTTCAAGAATTTGTTTTCTGCTCAACCCTGTTTTCCCTTATTCCTCCAAATCTGAAATTTTTGTTTGTGTGCCAATTTTTCAGCTTTCACTCAGCTCTGATACCATGAATTTTTTTCAAAACCCCAGCCTGGTTCCAGTTCCAGTTTTTCATTGTTTAATGCCCAAACTCCAAGGTTAGCATGTACATAAAAATTTAATAATTTTTGACTAAAAACATAAAACACATGAGATTTTCTTTCTTTTGAATTCTGAAAATTAATGGCAACCCTAAATTCTTACTCGGAAATTTAATTTCAACCACACATGAAATTCAAACACTCATATTTTTGGTCAAGGTGACCTAGGAAAAACCTGTTTGCAGAGAGATTTTATTATTTCTTCAGAGACAAATAATGCAACAAATTACAACAGTACTTATCTCTTTTTTAGCTCAAAAAACGTGCCGCCAAACACCAAGAAAATCTGTTGTACGAACCCCAAGAAAATTCTGCCACATGTGTGATTGTACAGCTGCCTCGATTTTTTTGCAAAAACCTGTTCTCAAAATCCGTGCTGTATGGTCACTGTATGTACATCAGTAAATGCTGTACAACTGCCTCAATTTTTATGCAAACTGAGCCTCAAAATTTGTGCCTTCTCTCTCCTCGAAAATCGTGCTGTATGAACTGTATGACTTTCATTAATTGTTGTACGATCATTGCATTTAATGTTGTATGACTGCCTTGGGATTTGTGCCACTTTGTTGGTAAGGTTGTCTCGAAATTCGGGCCCTTTCTCTTCTTCCTGGTTTTGGAAAAATTTAGCAAGGGTTTCTCTGTGGTTTTCTCTTGCTCTCTTTCTCTCTCTCAAAAATCTCTCTTGAAAGTGAACAACATAATCAATTTGCCTTTCCCTCTCCCTTTTTGTGTGACTAACTTCCTCCTCAAATCCAATGGATGAGATTAGATGAGATCCTAGGGCCTAGATCACATCTCACTTTTTTCTCATTAAAAAGCAATTATTGACTTTTTAAATATTAAATGTGAGACATCATTACACACCCACTTTAATAATCTCATTAAAATCACTTAAGACATTATTACTCACATTTCATTTATAAAGTGACTTTATATTAATAAAGTCAATCTCACTTTATAAAAGGCTAGGGACCACATTTAAAGTGTTCATGTCCACCCCAAGGCATGAGTGAACAAACACTTCCCTAGGTAAAAAATCAACAAGAAAGAGGGAGTCAATTATGATGAGACGTTTGTTCCCGTGGCTCGATATACTCCCATCAGATCGATCATTGCTATTGCTTCAGCTATGGGATGGAAGTTGCATGAGATGGATGTCAAGACAACCTTTCTCAATAGTATTATTGAGGAAGAAGTATATATTGAACAACCAGAAGGGTTTGTTGTCCATGGGAAGGAGTCCCATGTATGCAAGCTGAAAAAGGCTTTATATGGACTCAAGCAAGCACCCCGTCCTTGGTATTGATGAATAGACAGATTCTTGGTGAGTATGGGATTCACCAAGAGTGATGCAAACTTCAACCTTTACCATAGGGTTGTGAATGATGAGCCACTAATTTTGGTACTATATGTTAATGACCTGTTTCTCATCGGAAATGAGAAACGTATCATATGGTGTAAGAAGAAACTCGCCTCTGAGTTCGAAATGAAGTATCTTGGATTGATGCATTATTTCTTGGGATTAGAAGTATGGCAAAGGCAGAAGGAGATTTTCCTAGGTTAAGGAAAATACACCATAGATATACTGAAGAGATTCGGAATGTTGGATTGCAAGTCCATAGCCACTCCGATGGATGCCAACTTGAAAGCTAAGGGATTCTGCTTCATATTCAAATTTGATCAATCCTACTATGTATCGCAAGCTGATTCGGTCCTTGATGTATCTGACGAACACCAGACCGGATATATGTTTTGCTGTGAATGCTCTCAGTTAGTTCATATTAATTTCTTGGTGCAGTAGGAAGCAGAACTCAGTAGCTCGTAGTAATGTGGAGGCCAAGTATATGGCTGCTAGCTCAGCAGCCCGAGAAGCAGTTTGGCTTCGTAAACTTCTTGCAGGGTTGTTTGGCAAGATTCTAGAGTCAACCGTGAGTCACTGTGATAACCAGAGTTGTGTGCAGATGTCAATGAATCCTGTATTTCACGACAAGTCAAAGCACATAGAGATTTGGTATCACTTCATACGTGATATGGTGCAGAAAGGTGCGGTCGAGCTACAATATATTCTGACAAATGAACAGACTGCAGATGTTCTCACCAACCGTCTTCCTAGGGTGAAGTTCGAATACTTTCGTGGAAGACTTGGAGTAGAAGAGAACGTATCTCTCCTTGAGAGGGAGGGATGATTAAGAGACATTTACCATGCTTTTGCCCAGGTACCTCTACTCGTCCAGGTTCTCAGCCAGGTATGGGAGAAATCCCATTGGCAGATGAGACAGACAGGTATGGGAGAAATCCTATCGGCAGATGAGACAGACAGGTAGTAGATGGTCGAGTTCACACAAGTGCTTCTACTCGTCTAGGTGCTCAGCCAGGTATGGGAGAAATCCCATCGACAGATGAGTCGGACTAATAGTAGATGGCCGTGTGATTGCACAGGCACCTCTACTCGTTTAGGTTCTCATCCAGGAATGGGAGTATCCCATCTGCAGATGAGACGAACATGTAGCAGATGATCGTGCACATTTACTAGTTCAGGTTCTCAGCCAGGTATGGGGGTACCCCATCGACAGATGAGACGAACAGGTAGTAGATGGTTGTACACATTTGCTCGTCCAGGATTCTCAGGCTAGGCATTGAAGTATCCCATTGGCAGTAGAGACGGATAGGTAGCAGAAGATATTCTCTCAGACATCCTAATAGAATCGATTCATGAAAATACTTCTCAAAGGACAGAGATTGTGCTGACAACCTCCAGTATGTATAGAGATGACGGAGACAGTATAGATGTACAAATGAAACCCAGATGATCGTGATGCTGATGAAGACCAAAGAATACCTTCTTTGTTGAGAGGGAGTGTTGGAGTTTGTGTTGTACCTGTTATGGGAGTTGAACTTGCTGTAATCAATCATATATACCCTAGAAAGAACAATGTAAACCTTGGGGTGAAAAGCAAGCAATAGAAAGAAATAAAAATAAACTATAAAATGTATTTTATTGCTCCCCCAAGAGAAGTCGGCCCTGTTAGGGAAATAGTCAGTTTGACACTTGTATAAATAGAGGAAAAGTTTACCTCATTATTTGCTCATTCACTCAAGTGAAATTGACATCATTGGGAGAGAGAAGTGCGCACCTGCTAAGGGAGAAGACTGTTTTGGGGTTTCTATCATTCTTTGTACACTGATCTCAGAATTTTTATCTCTATACGAAGGTTGCTGGGTTTTCTCCCATTTGGGTTTCCCAGGATAAAAATCCTTGTGTTATTGTTTTGTGCTTTGTCTATCTTCTAGTGATCCTATTGATAAATGCAATTATGATATACTGCTATAATCTTGTGAAAATTTAAAACTTCCTTGCTGTGAGATGTACTACCCTGTAAATATCCCCTGTGGGTCTCCTCCTGTATGAAATCATCCCAAAGACGATCCCATGTAGGCATGTGCTCACGAGCAACAACGGACTCAACAAAAATAGACCATGGCTTTGTCACGCCATTCAGTGTTGTATGGACCAACTCTGCATTCAACACCCTCTCTCCTACTGCTCCAAGCTCATCTTGAACTTGTGTAATCCTGGGAAGTAGAAGACCATGTTCTTCCCCTTGTTCATCCTATTGCTCTTCAGTTTCTCCCTTAACACTATTTTTCGATTTTCATTGGAACTTTGATAAAGGTTGGTCAATGTGGTCCACATCTGATGAGCATAGTCTTTCCCAGAAATGTGTGGTATGATATGGTCTTTAATGGCATCAAGTAAGATTCTTTTTGCTTTAATGTCCAGTTTATCAAAGGCGGCCTTATGAGTTGCAACTGTAGGAATAGTGACAGGATGAGCAACAGTATTATTAACTATTTTCCATAGTTCATTCTCCTGCAATATCAATACAATCCTAGCCTTCCATGGGCTAAAATTAATTGCCCCATCCAACCTGTCCTCAAGCCCAAGTCCAGTAGCCATCACTACAAAAGAGTTCAAGAACATGTTCTTCTCAACAACCTTGTTTTCCCTTATTTCTCCAAGTCTGAAATTTATTCCCGTGTGTAATAATCAGCCTTCAATCAAGCTCTGATACCATGAAAGTTTTTGAGAACCCCAACTCGGTTTCAGTTTCAGTGCTGCATATGGTTTAATGCCCAAACCCCATCATGCATGTACATTAAAAATTTAAAATTTTTACTGAAAGCATGAAACACATGAGATTTCCTTTCAACTTTTGAACTCTGAAAATTTATGACAACCCTAATCTCTTACTCGGAAATTATTAAATCAATCAACACACATCAAAATAAACACTCAGATTTTTGGTCAAATTGACCCAAGAAAAACCTTGAAGGGAAAACCTGTTCTTCAGAGAAATTTTATTTCAGGCAAATTTTACAAAATTTAAACAACAGTACTTATCTCCCTTCTTGAGACACGTGCCAATATCTCATTGACAAAATTGTTGTACAACTACCTTGAAAAACATGCTGTACTACCCTTGATTTCGGTGCCTGTTTTTGCCTGCTGTACAAACAACAATTAATGCTGTACTTTCCTTGATTTCTGTATTGTACGGTTGCCTCGAAAATCATGTCTTCTCACCTCGAAATCTGTGTTGTACAGACTGTATGACCTACATTTCATGTTGTACGGTCTGCTGCATTTAATGTTGTACGAACGCCTTGGAATTCGTGCTAATTTTCTGGTACAAATGCCTTGAAATTAGTGCCCTTGTCTTCTTCCTGGTTTTTGGTAATTTTAGCAAGGGTTAATCTCTGAATCTCTCTTGCTCCTCCTGCCTCAAAATTATCTCTTGTGAAAGTGAACAATAATTTCCATTTGCCTTTCCCAATCCCTTTTTGTTTGAGTAACTTCCACTTTAAGATCAATGGATTAGATTAAAACCCAAATAAATGAGATCTAGAGCCCATCTCATTTTCTCATTAAAAAATCACTTTTAATTAATAAATGAGAATTTAATGCACACCCACATGTAAAACTCATAAAGTCATTTTATAATCATTAGCTCAAACTTTCATTAAAAATGCCACTTTATAAATATAAAGTCAATCTAACCTTTTTAATTAGACTAGGGACCACTTTTAAAGTGTCTTTGTCCACCCTAAGGCATGAGTGAACAAACACTTCCTAGGTAAAAATTCAACATAAAATAGAGAGAAGATAGAGAGATTGAATCACATGAAGAAGAGATGAATATTGGAGTGTATCCTTCCATTGATTAATGATGAATAACAATGTACATAAATAGTACATCCTTGATAGGTAAATTCAAGTTTCATAGGAGACAACTCATCTAGCTCAGAAAACAGACTTACTAAATATGATAAACCCCCATAGGTGGCTAAAGCACTTCTCTGATTAGTCAAGGACCCCACAAATTAGCTAAAGCATGAGTGAGTTGTCATGAATGATGGAAAACATGCTAATCCTGGAATCTAGTGAGAAATTCATGGAAGATGGGTTGGCAACAAAAGATAACAGTTTCCTAGTTGACTAGGTTTACCTTATCACTGAAAAGCAGGATAAAAGCAGTATAAAGACAAAATCTGTAGCAAGGCACAGTTACTAATTCTGGTAGTCAATGAAGTGGGCAGGATCTAACCAGAATCAAGATAAAGGTGCTCCTGGGGTATATATGGCAAATGTTGACCAAATGGTTCAAGTGGATGCCAACTATCTAGGCTAGTAGGTAGGAAATTAATCAAATAATGATCAAATATTTTATGTTAAGTATGAAGTGGGTTTATAATATCCCAACACCCCCCTATAAGTCCTACTTTATGATGGTATGTCGGAAATATAGATCTATATGGATGCATATAGGGCCCAACAACAAGGCTATGGTCGCCCTTTACAATTATTCATGTTCAGAAAAGTGAGGAAAGAGACAAAACCACATGGGGAAAATCCTCCCTCAAGAAAGACAAGGCACAAAATTTGAATAACATGTCTTTAATATGTCTTTAAATTCACTTGAATGAATTGCACTAGAGTGTAGAATCTGCAAGAAAGAAGATGAGAGACTCATTGTATCTCATCATTTGATGAAGTAGGAGCATTGTTTGAATGCTTCTTGTTGCTAACAAACTCTGATCTGCAAACACAATCTGAAATGGAAAAGAGATTTGTGCATACTCGTTCCCAAAGAGTACAAAAATTAAGACAATCTGTTACATAATCACTTCCTTGTAAAGTTGCAAAATTGTGATGTGGATCACATATCATTCTTCCAATTTGATGTAGCACCTTCCTAGATCTGATATGAGGTTGAAAAGTCTCTTATGTATTATGTATCAGAAATATTATCATATGGAACAACAAAGACAAAGGCTTTAGTGTCTCCATGAGGATATAGGGCTAGACTTGAAAAATGATGAGTAGTTGGAGAAAATTGACGAGTGTAAAAATATGAATGATGGATGGACTTGAGATTTGAACCATAAGTGTTTAGAACAGATCCAAACATGTGTAAGATAAGTCCAATGATGACTAAGGTCATATATAAACCGGTGAAAAATAGGCAAGACTTGAAACCATTAGATATAAGTAACACTACATAAAACCAATGAGGAATCAACTAGTGAACTTGGGGTTTGTATAGTCTTAGGAGTATTAAGAGGTATGGTAGATGGTATGGATGGTGGTATGGATGGTGTCATGACATGCATATTAGCTAGCAAATATGTTTCTAAATCAGAATTATAACCATTTTAATGAAGTGAGGAAGAGTTGCTTAAAGACAAGTCAGGATCTAGTGAAAAATCACAATCATTGGGAGATGAATGTAGGAGACTGATAGATGGATTATCTAAGAAAGAAACTGAGATTTCTGATTATGATATATTAGAAAGTAAATCTATATTTGAGATGTGAGGAAAGGATTTGTCTTTAGTACTCAAGGCATAGTTTATATCACCTTGGAATTGCTCACTATGACAGTGTTCTGGAGAATCATCTGGAACCTCGATGTTGTGCTTCTAAAAAAGTTGAGATATGATGTCCATCTTCTTCTTAAAACATTTCTTCTCATGATGAAATCCCTTGTTGCAAAAGAAAACTTGGATGTACTTTCTTTCTTCTTCACTTTCTTCATTGAACCTTCATTGGTAGGCTTCAAACTTTCATCTTCATTATCTGACTTTGGCTTCTCTCTTTCACAATTTGGTTCTCTTTGGATTTGGTATTCTTGCTTCCTTGAACTATGAGAGCATGATCTTTGCCCTTGGAATATCTAAGAGCACCCATATGGATCAATTTATCTTGCTCATTTGTGAGTGAATCAAAGAATGTACTCAAAAAAGGCATTTTCCAATTAGAAATAGCAAGCCTAGTACCATGAAAAGTAGACACAAACACTGAGTATTCAGGACTCGATTTTGATAGAATGGAAACGATCAGTTGATCTTCTTTCGTATCAATCCCACATTGCTTGAGCAATTTAACAAGTGACTTGAATTTGGTGAAGAACCCCTCAATGGATTCGAAATTGTGTGGACTCAATGAGAATAACTCATTCTCCAACTGATGCGTTCTTATCTCATCTTGAAGTCCAAAGAGAGACTCAAGTTTGGAGTGGTCAAACCATCTAGATGAAAGAGTAGATTAAGGGAAATAGAGAGACAAAGCAATCCATAGGCTTCATCCAACCTATTATGCCACTTAGCTTCCTCAACAATAGAATTTGGTTAATTTTCGAAAGCCATAGAAACTCTATAGAGTCCCTTACTGCGCAATAGAATGCCAATTTTGGCTTTCCATTCATGATAGTTGAAGGAAGTCAGGATCGTAGCTGAAGAAGAATCCATACTGAGATGTTGATGTGCTCAAGGAGATACTCTCTGCAACCTGCACAAATAAAACTAGGGGAAAATCTTGTAAGCTTAATAACAAGCTCTTCCTCAGAGAGGAATAGGAGACTGGATGTGTTCTGATAGAGAGAACATATAGCTCCTCAACTTTGTTGAACTTGAATTGCCTTGCGCTCTGATACCATGTGGAAATTGTAGCTCTGATACCATGTAGAAATATAGCCTTGATGCAAAGAAGAAGCACAGGAGGTAGATCTTGCTACAGGATAATTCTCGCAAGTATGCACAAGGAAAATAGAGAGAAGATAGAGAGACTGAATCACATGAAGAAGAGATGAATATTGGAGTGTATCCTTCCATTAATTAATGATGAATAATAGTATACATAAATAGTACATCCTTCATAGGTAAATTTGAGTTGCACAAGAGACAACTCATCTAGCTCAGAAAGCAGACTTACTAAATATGATAAACCCCCATAGGTGGCTAAAGCACTTTTCTAATTAATCAAGGACCTCACAAATTAGCTAAAGCATGAGTGAGTTGTCATGAATGATGGAAAAACATGCTAATCCTGGAATCTGGTGAGAAAATCATGGAGGATGGGTTGGAAACAAAAGATAGCAGTTTCCTAGTTGACTAGCCTTACCTTATTCATTGAAAACATGATAAAAGCAGTATAAAGACAAAATCTGCAGGAAGACATAGTTACTAATTATGGGAGTCAATAAAGTGGGCAAGATTTAACCAGAATTAGGATAAAGGCGCTCTTGGGGTATATATGGCAAGTGTTGACCAAATGGTGTAAGTGGATGCCAACTATCTAGGCTAGTAGGTACGGAATTAATCAAATAATGATTAAATATCTTATCATAGGTATGTAGTGGTTTATAATATCCCAACACTCAAGGTACTTTTTGAGAAAGCAAGAGACCTCGAAGATTCTCGAGCTATGTAGCCTTGATGAGCCACATCATTGACTTAGAGCCCTTCAACTATGAGAAGGCTTCTGGCCAACAGGTATGGAAGGATGCCATGATGGAGTAATATCAATCCACCTTGAAGAATGATGTGTGGGAAGTTGTACAGACTCCAGAGACTTGGAGCGTACTCCCAAGTGGATTTACAAAATCAAGCATGGAGTAGACGACAGTGTTGAGAAGCACAAGGATAGATTTGTGGCTAGAGGATTTTCTCAGAAAGAGGTAGCTGATTATGATGAGACATTTGCTCCAGTTGCTCTATACACTTCCATCAGGACGATGATTGCTATTGCCTCAGCTATGGGATGGAAGTTGCATCAAATGGATGTTAAAACTGTCTTCCTCAACGGTGTGATCGAGGAAGAGATCTACATTGAGTAGCCAGAGGGTTTTGTGATCCATGGGAAGGAGTCCCATGTTTGCAGGCTGAAAAAGTCCTTATATGGACTCAAGCAAGCATCACGTGCTTGGTATGCTCGGATTGATGGATACTTGGTGAGTATGTGATTCACTAAGAGTGATGTAGATCCCAACCTTTACTACAAGGTTGTGGATGGTGAGCCATCGATTTTAGTGTTGTACGTTGATGATCTGTTTCTCACCGTAGTTGAGAAGCTCATTGAGTGGTGTAAGAAAAAGCTAGCCTCTGAATTTGAAATGAAGGATCTTGGATTGATGCACTACTTGGGACTAGAAGTTTGGTAGAGCCATGATGAGATTTTCCTGAGCCAAGGAAAGTACACCATTGACATACTGAGGAGATTTGGAATGATGGACCGTAAGTCCATGGCCACATCGATGGATTCGAATATGAAGAAGCTGAGAGACTCTACTTCTGATTTTGATTGATTAGATCCCACCATGTATTGCCAATTGATTGGATCATTGATGTATTTGGTTAACACTAGACCAAATATCTGTTTTGTAGAGGGTGCCCTCATCCAGTTCATGTGTGAGCCGAGACAAATTCACTGGGATGCTGCAAAACATGTGTTGAGATATTCACGTGGCACCCTGGGATATGGCCTGAGATATGCTTCTAGTGGTGATATGAGATTGTAGGGATATTCCGATTCTGATTGGGCCGGGAGTGTTATGGACAAGAAGAGCACCTCTGGGTGTTGCTTCAACTTGGGATTTGCCGTGATTTCTTGGTGTAGCAGGAAGCAGACCTCGGTAGCACTTAGTATTGCAGTATATGTTGCAGCTCGAGAAGTAGCATGGCTTCGGAAACTCCTTGCCGAATTGTTTGGCCAGACTTTAGAGCCAACATTAATTCACTGTGATAACTAGAGCTGGGTGCAGCTATCAGCGAATCTAGTATTCCATGACAAGTTGAAGCGAATCGAGATTCAGTATCACTACATCCATGATATGGTGTATAGAGGTGCAGTCGAGTTACAATATGTTTCGACAGATGACCAGACTATTGGCATTCTTACCAAGCCTCTTCCCAGGACAAAGTTTGCATATTTTCGTGAATTGATTGGAGTAGCAGAGAATGTTTCCCTCGCTGAGAGGGAAGGTTGATGTTACATTATCTTCTCCTGGACACTTTATGACAGAGTGGGGAGATTAGTCCCATGTTGACTCCCTCGTTAAGAGGGAAGGATGATTTTTTAGTACTTTCTCTTGGACACTCTGTGATGTGGTGGGGAGATTAGTCCCATGATTGTTTCCCGCGCTAAGAGGGAAGGTTGATTATATTACATTCTCTCAGACACTCTATGAAGGAGTTGGGAGATCTCTTCGACACCTTGAGAAGGGGTGGAGAGGCCACTGCATTCTCCCGGACACTCTGTGAAGGAGTGGGGAGATAACTCGAACACCCTGAGAAGGGGTGTAGAGGCCATTGCATTCTCCCGGACACTCTGTGAAGGAGTTGGGAGATTACTCAGACACCTTGAGAAGGGGTGTAGAGGCCACTGGATTCTCCTAGATACTTTGTGAAGGAGTGGGGAGATCTCTTAGACATCCTGAGAAGGGGTGGGGAGGCTATCGCATTTTCTCGGACACTTTGAGGAGGAGTGGGGAGATCTCTCGGACATCTTGTGATGGGATGGAGAGATTTTTAATGCATTCTCTCAGATATTCTATGAAGGAATGGGGAGATCTCTCGGATACCCTGTGAAGGGGTGGAGAGGCTGGTGCATATTGGCGTATATTACATGTAGGCTCTCCGATGGACTGGATTGAGTTGGTGCATGTTGGACTGGGTTGAGTTGTTGACTCCTCGATGGACTGAGTTGAGTTGCTACATGTAGGTGTTAAACTAGTAGCAACAAGGAAGGTCTTGTGGCATGCATGTGTTCTTGCATGCATAAGACTTAAAATAGGAAACCAATTGTATTTAATTTAGTTTAGGAAAATAAATTAAAGTGATCTAAATTAACTTTAGTGAACCACTAGTTAAAGTGAAAGTGAAATTAGGGTTTTTGCTTTACCTAAAGTTATAAAAGAGAGATCAATTAATGGAGAGAACACACAGTTGTATTCCGACAGAGACAAGATACAGACAAGGAGAGAAAGTCAGACAGAGGATTTGGCCGAGAAGACGGAGGAGCGAGCAACAGGATCATCGAGCTTCGTATAGCTAGGCTGTACACTCACATAGGAGGGTGTTGAGGTTTAGCTGGGATTTGCTCAGTGATTCTGCCAGGTACTGCATTCGCCAGGTTTGGGTGAATTTGCAGTGATTGTAAAAATTCCATATTTTCTCATAATAAAATCTATATCTAACTGCTGCAGCGGTTTTCCCATCTTGGGTTTTTCCGGGGGTTTACATACCCAAAATAATAGTCTCAATATCGTGATGTGATGTTGTGATTTATTTCTCAATTTTATATTCTGCTGCATACTGTAAAAGATATTCATGTGTGGTTATCAGTTGATATTTTGCATGCACTGTTTAGCCCTAGTTGAATATTAAAGGAAAATTTACATGGTATTAGAGCTCTGGTGAGCTAAAGCGGAGAGATTTGCAGCAGTAGTGATAGATCAGGGGTAGATCTATAGGAAGACACAAACCTAGACTTCCAGATCTAGGGTTTGACAGGTACACTTCACTATGGCCGTGTAGTTGAGAGTTGAGGATAGACTCCAGGGTGCTCAAAATTTTGCTACATGGAAAGAAAAGATCACAAGGATCCTGGACGTCAGTGATGTAGAGGAGCACATTGACTCCACGAAGGTTGCACCCACAGATCCGACAGATTTAGCAGCTTGGAAGAAGATTGATTCCAGAGCCATGCTGATTATCATGGATGGAGTGAAGGACAATATAGTCCCTCATCTTTCTAGTAAGAAGAGCGCAGCAGAGATGTGGACGGCTTTGGAGAGTCTGTACCAAAGTAAGAACGAGAATCGGAAGATGGTGTTGCAAGAGAGGATGCGCAGCACCAAGATGGCCAAGGGAGAAAGAGTGGTGCCTTATCTCACGAGGCTCACACAGATCAGGGACAAGCTTGGAGTTGTTGGCTCTAAGACAATGGATGAGGAGCTAGTTCGGATAGCCCTCAATGGCTTCTCTAAGCCATGGGACACCTTTGTCAAAGGTTTTGTGGCTAGGGAGAAGCTCCTTGATTGGCAGAGACTATGGGATGGCTTTGTGCAGGAGGAGACCCGCATGGGTCAAGGATCAGGCTCATCCAGCAGTGCCCCACAGATTGTGGATGAGGAGGCTCTAGCCCTTACAGGGAAGAGCAAGGGGAAGGCAAAGAGGAAGAAGGATGGTAAGAAGAACCTTAACGTGTCAAAGGTCAAGTGTTTTATCTGCCACAAGTGTTAGAACTGAGAGAGGGGGGTGAATCAGTGTAAAGCAATTTTACAACTTTTCTTAACTTGTCAGAATTACCTACCAATTCATCATTCCATTATTCTACCAATCTCATAATCATTTCATAAACATCTTTCACTTCATCATTCACATATCATAAGCATTTGAATCATTAAGAACCATAACACAAAAGAACACAGCACCATATTTTGTAATATTTTTGTATTAGTTTTGATCCGGCTACAACCGTCAGGTAAAATCAGCACCTACTGATACAAAGAGCACCTACTCTGCATCCAAGACCCTGCCTGGTTTTTTTAGACCCTGCTAAGAAGGGTTTGAGGTATCCTAACCTCAAAAGCAAGACAAGCTTGCTTTTATAATTAAAGCTCACTGTCACATCAACTCATCAATCACATCAACATTACTTGTCTCTTCAATCTGTTCTGCTGCTGGTCAATACTGCTGATCATGTGCTCATCACTCTCATCAACATTGCTGCAACACACTTCTCAATCTGTTTATCAACACCTGCTCTTCAATACTGCCAAGTCATCAAAGGTCTGCTCAACACGCTGCTGCTGCCATCAACTTGTCATGTCTTTTTCTTCACTTTGATTGGTCATGTCTTGCCTGAGATCATCAAGGAGTATGAGAGTGCATGCATCACAGATCATAGAGTATCATACCATGGCATATAGTATGCTTGCTCAAGCATCATCTACACTTACAGCTTACTGCTTATGTCTCTTCTGTAGATGACCAGAACTTATCATACAACATTCTCAGTCATCAATAGTCATCTTAGTGTGTCATTCCAGCATGCATTATATATGCATCTCATACATACAACTTTGTCACTTTGTCTCTGTATTCTTGATAGAGTATGATGACTTCAATCAAACTCAGACTGTGTATCAACTCAACTTGGACATGGTGCATCAATCATCACTAGCACATCATGTTACATCATAGGTGTATGCATTATCATGTATATGGCACCATCAAAACATATAGCATAGATTAAGCATCACAATCACTGTAGAGTATGCATAGTCATCATCATCATGTAACATCATCATAGAGTATGTGTGTAGAGTATCAGCTTCGTCATTATAGAGTATCATTACCACTGTATATTCATTGTATTCACTGTATATTGTTCACACTTCATTGTATGTATCAATCACTGTGTCTACTGTATATCTCTATGTAAATGTACCATCAATATCATCACTGTACATGCCACTGAACATGTACACTCATACACTATGCAACCACTGTATTCACACATAAAAGATACTACTGTATCATGACTGTTCATACAAACCTATCATGCCTAAGTTTATCCAAATATACCTTTGTGAGTCTGTAATTAGATTCGGAACTGTTTCAGACTTCTTTTCTTTTCCAGCACCATGACCTTCTTCTTCAAGTCTGCAGTTGAGGTCAGTGTCTTTTGTCTTTCTTGCTGCTGTAAATTTAGGGCACTTCCGAAAACTGAGATACTTCTTGCAACAATATTTCTTTCACAGAGATAACTTCATACTGCGGCTGCCTCAGGGTTAGCCTTCAATCATTCATTCAAATGTAGCGAAGGGTTGCTCATGCTGTTCCTTTTATTCAAAAATCTCAATCCACTTGTGCATCTACTGCTGCAAAAACCACTGAATGGACCCACAAACTGCTGCTACCACTACCCATAGTCATCAACTTCAAGCATGCATCAGCTTATATAAGGCTCCATCAACATATCTTATTCACTTACCTTCTGTCATCGTTCATTTCAGTCAAAGACAGGTTAAGAGAAGTCTTCTCTTCAAACTGTGGAAGATCTTTAACATAAATGTATGTCAACTTCAGATTGTTTAAGCATTCAAGTTTCTTGTCTCTACTGTTCATGCTTCACTGTATGATATCTTTAGTATTAGGACTGTTTATTGGACCATCGTTCAATCCATATCAAGATTTGGATCTGCCTTGACTGTAAAACTCAGTCTGTACATGCCTGCAATCTTTTGGGACTGGTGTATAGTGAGATAGGTCTGCAATTCTCCCACGAATTCTTCCTTAGATCCCAGCCAACTGTTTGCTGGTTTATTTGTTGACAAAAACAGTCATCAAGAACTTCTGGAGTGCTGCTCCATAGGGCTACAAAGAATGCACCATTTCCTTGAACTGTGGAACAATGTAAAAGGTTGAGTGCTGCTACAGAAATTTGAACTGCTCCTCAGTCACTCTTCTGCCCACGAAATCCTCAGCAGAAAAACCAAAAGGAAAGAAAAAAAAAACTTTGCAAAAGCTTGGTTCTGCTGCTACTAGTCTGCTGTTATAACCATCTCCAACTGCTACAAAAAAACACCCAAAAAAAATTGTCTTGACTGCTCCCACGAAATCTCAGAAATAAAAATCAGACTTCAAAAAATTGTCTGCTGCTGCAAATTTGGAACTGCTGCTCCACTGCTCCTCCAAATTTCCTCAGTTCCGAAAAATTCTTTAACTGCTGCCTCCGAATTTACCTCAGTGAAATACCCCCGAAAATCACAGAGCTCATTCCAAATTCCACTAAAAAAAAATGAAATTGCTGGTAGGTTATTTATACTGTTTTTTTTTTGTAATTTTTTTGAGCTGACTTGTAAAAAAAAGCAATTTTTATTTTTATTTAATTTTTTAATATCTGGAGCCGACTTGTTGTATTTTTAATTTAAATTTAAATTTTGATTGATGTAGGTTGGACGACTTCTTCAAGGTCAACACTTCTTCAAACTTCAACCTTACCATTAAAAATGGCATGTAATTTTTTGCCACATCATAGGGGTGTGTTTCCAAAGTCAACCCTTTATGGTCATCATGTCCTTTATCAAGCCATAAAAGAAACACACCATCTTCAAGGGTTTTAGTACCTCATCACCACACAAATGACCCACATTACCTTCACCATTCCTTCAAGGTTCCAAAGGCTTCAACATGTCAACCAAGATTTCTCTAAGGGTTTCAAGATCATCACCAACACAAAAGGGCCCCATCATGCATTTCTTTAGGTGACAGGGGTACAAGGACATTGTGATCAAGACAAGAGGGCTTCAAAGGACATTCCATGTGCAAGAGCATGCATGACCAAGGTCCCCATCATCCACAAGCAACTAAGCGTCCAATTGTCATCATACCATCATATAAGTGGGTTCAAGATCTTCCTTATGCCCTAGGACCATCTCCAAGGGTTCCAAGACTCCATATGACCACTTCATTTTCATCAAGAGTACAAGGACCTTTAAACCATCAATTGTGGGTCCAAGGACCTCTTCAAGGTTTCTTCATCAAGTAAGAAGCTTCATAGGCTTCTTCAACCACCTGAACCTCACAAGAGGACCGCCATGGGTCAAGATATCTTATGTGGGGATGCTAGGTCTTCTTCTGGGGTACCATGACATCATCATAGCATGAATGACCACAGAATGGGTCATTAATGCTTCTCGAACCCATCTAGGGTTTCTCCATCGTCCATCAAGGCTTTAAGACCATCTCTAGGGTCTTCAACACTATCAATAGGGTGGTGGCTTCAAGATCCAAGCTTGTGGGTACATGGACCCTGTCAACCAGGTACAAAGTGCTTTCAGGACACAAACCCACTCTGTTTGGGATCCAAGGCATTGCAAGGTGCAAACCCACTCTGTGAAGGGTCTAGGTACTGCAGGTGGGACTTGGTGGCATCAATGACATCCTGTGGAGCCACTGCAAGTCCATGTTGGCATCAATGACAATTTCATCATTAATTTCCCCCTTTGTCATTGATGACAACAACTCATGCTCCCTCTATGAGCATGCTTCCCTTTTGTCTTCATCTCTCCCTTTGTCTTCATTTCTCCCCCTTTGGCATCAATGACAAAGGGTGTCCACATACATGTGTCTGAAATCTCTGATCACTGCTGACTGCTCCCCCTGTCAATATGCACGATCTTAGGACCTGTCTGTATGCTTGGAGTAACCATCCTTTCTCCTTTGAGTTCATTCTCCAGCCTCATGAACTCAAGGTGTGTTAAGGTCTTTGAGAGACCTTACACTTGGCTTGCCATATGGCAACCATCCTCCTTGCTTTGATCAACCTCTCCTATTTGCAACTGCTCGGTCTTCTTCATCCATACTTGCTTCTTGGCATCTATCCTTTGAGCATTTGTTCCTTCATTTGTACTGGCTTTCCTTGATGAGTTGTGTTGCCGCCTTACACACACCTGGGTCACATGGCAGAAATCTTCAAGCCACTCGGTGTGTCCTTGGGGCAAGTCTCGAGTCAAGGCTGTCACCTTGTTCTTGACTCCTTCGTTTAGGCTCAACTCTTAACGAAGCCAAGGGGGGTAGACCCTATTAAGTTGCTAAGGACAACTTACTTAGTAAGGTGATGTTAAACTGAATGAGTTACTTAGGAGTTCGAGATTTAACTATGGACAATCAAAGATGGCAAGATACAAAAATGAACACACGAAAGCACAATGCTGAGACACAATATATATATATAAAGCCAGAAAATAACCAGTGCCTTAGAATGGAGTCAGAAAATAAGATCAATGTACTTGGATGTGCTTGGAGTGAATGTTTTGCGATTGCCTCTTGGTACGTTTTAAGTTAAATTTGAAGTGTTAGTTGATTACAATTAGGCGAAAAGGGGACTCCAGATATACCCGAGAGTACTTGGAGTATGTCCAAAACTAAACCTTCACGACTACCCGCAAGGAATATGTGGGCTGAAATGGAGTCTCAGGGGCTATTGTTCATAACGCACCTGTTAGGGTGTGACAGAGATCAGCGCCCCGAGGTCACTTTTCAGAAGTTCTCGCTTCCTTTGGGTATTTTGCCACCATGATGGTTTGATCTAGGTGTTGGATTTTCACCTGTTGGTTTGTTAATTTGGGAGAGTGAGTCCTAATTATACTAGTCACTCAAGTGCTTTTGATACAGCTTGATTGATCGGACGAACCGCAGCCAAGTGTAGAGCATACACATCGGAGTTTTGTCAATTTTAGTAAATTTTCAATGGGTGTTCTTGTTTAAAAGAAAACCCTCCAGGAACCTCTTTCGATCCAAGTGGATCTCAATCGAAGAATCGAGGAGGGGTTAATTTTATAGTAGCTAAAAAACAAATGATAGGAAAAAGCAAACAGATACACAATTCTAGTTTCCTAATTAGTCCTACCACGAATCTCTTTCCCCTTTCGGGTCAATCGAGAAATCGTGGGGTAAGTATTACGATTACTTTGAAATATAAAATATGGAATATGAAATTTATAATGAAATAAAGTATACTACCCTGCAGATTAGATCAATACTAGTTTGAAAAGAAATGAGCAAAAAGCAACAAAAAGAACACCGACGCAAATCCCCCCAGGGGGGATGGGGAATGGGCTTGAAAGAGCCTATTCAAAAAATATTTTTATTAACAACGGTTACAATATTAGAGAACTGATATAATTCCTCTTGATCCTTATACGGAGTGAAATCAAGAGCTTACAAAGTGAGAAAATTAAAGGTTTTGGTCAAATGGGAGACCCCTGGGGGGATTTGAACGCTCTCGAGGCCACTTCCGAACAACTTCCTTTATTTTCTGTCAAACCTGCTAAAAACCAGCAAGCATATCAGACTGAAATATGCCCAAAAGCACTCTGAAAGCACCTTTGGGTCAGCTCACTTTTAACCAAAAATGTAAGCTGAAAACTAGTTAAAAGGGGAAAACAGGAACCAAGGAAAGCAGGCTTTCCTTGGGATCTTGGCTTGGCTTTTGGGCAGCCAATATGATGTGCACTTTAATTGCAGAATATGAACTTTTAATGTACAACAAACATAAATCAAATGCATGCAAGCTACAAATTTTCATTTAAAAATTACATGCAAAAATGACGATTTCCCTAAAGCTAGATCCAGAAAGCTTATGAAACTTGTTAAGAGAAAGATCTAGACTATGAGCTTCGAGAGGATAGATCTATGTTGGAATTACTTTTAAGATGATAGATCTAAACAAAATCAAAGCTATGAAAAAGTAACCGGGTGAAGAGTTGATCTTGATGGAGGAAGAGGAGGAGAGAAATGCTGGTTTCCTTGAAGATCCACAGTGGAGCTTTCAGGTGGAATGTCGAGGGACTATTGCCTTTGGAAGGTTTTGGAGAGAGTGAAGAAACAAACTAGATCAGCATCCTCTCCAATGTAGGAACCTGCAGCTTAGCT
>LPNX010534453.1:383359-412522 GCA_001517045.1 Pseudotsuga menziesii | reverse complement strand
ATGACTGAAACTGATTATTTGGCCCACTTTTATTACAAAATCAAATTTTCCAATTAAACTATTAAAAAATAGCCTAAGTTTTGGAAAAATTAAATTTTACTAAAAAACACTGAAAAAACTAAAAAATTGAAAAACACCTAGGGGGACTTAGACATGTTCATATGACTCGAAAATGATGTCTAGCATGTTTATACATTGACACATAGACTCTAATAACCTCAATAGGCCTAAATGCCAAGCCAACCACCCCAACTTTGGAGGTATGGAGTGAAAAACTCGGAAATTATCAGTCGTTTATTCAACAACCAATAATAACCAAGGGAAAAAACACCCTGGGCTGATCGGATTGACAAATAAAGTCTAAGAGACCGAGTCTTTTACAGAAACTATCATGCTAGAACATTTATTACAATTCCCCCATGGGGTATGAACATGTGATATAGTACAACAAGCACTTCTGAGAAGTACTTCCAAAGGTCTTCTTAAGTCCGAACAAGTTATCCTTGTCCGGTTCATCAGGCTCACTCGATAAAAAACCACTAAGTACAACTTAGGTGGTAACAAGCTGTCTAGGTAACTTCTCAAGGATTGTTTTTGTGTACTCCAACAATCTTGAGCTTTGTGCCCAAAGCCACTGCAGCTATAACACCTCATCATACGACAATGTGCAGCAATGTGACCAACATTGTTGCATGTCCAACATTTGACTGAGCTGTTGGAACTTCCAACACTTCTTTGATCAACTTCATTTCTCCATGCTTGAGAGTGTCCCTGACTGTAGGCATTTGATTTTTGATCATCAAATCTTCTTGCTAATGTATATGAAGTACTCCTTCTTGGTTGACTTCTTTGACTTGCACAATCTTGGGCTTTGTGGCCAAACCCACTGCAGGTGTAGCAACTCAATGTGTGACATGTGGCAGCAACATGTCCGTCTTGATTACATGTCCAACATCTGATTGAGTCATTGGGGCTTCCACCACTTCTTCTTCCGTAGAGTCTACAATCCACAGCTTTATGACCAAAGTTAGAACAAAAATAACAATAACCATTGAAGCCACTTTCATACCTGGGTCTTGGAGTTGTTTCTTTTATGAAGTTGTTTTGAGGAATAGACCTAACTCCTTGTTTCATCTTTGAACTTTCAAAGTCCTTGTTGTCATGTGCAGGTGCATGGGGAGCAGCTTTGGACGTTGATGGACCTGCTTCTAGAGTCTTCAGAGACCAAGTGTCATCTTTAGATTTTTCTTTGTTCTTTTTGTAACCAAGACCAGTTTTGTCAAGGGGAGATCTTTGGCAATCTAAGATCTTATCTAGGACAATTGAATTGTCCTGGAACTTGACAGAGCTGCTGTTGAACTTCTCATGATGCTTTGATTTTTCAATCTTCTTTCTGAGAATGACAATCTCAAACTCTTGCTTCTGATTTGTCACTTCTTTTTCTTCTAATTGATCTCTTAATGCTTTTTCTATTCTCTTGGCTTCTTCTAGCTGAGTTTTCAGATCAAGATTTGCCTCTCTTGCTTCTTCAAGGATTTTTGAATCTTTAACATGGTTCTTTTGTTCTAGGGTTAGATCGATCAAATCAATCTTTAGCTTTTCTTTTTCTTCTTCCTTTTCCTTCAGCAATTTCAGCTAACCTACTCCTTTATGCTCAAGTTTCTTAAGCAACTCCTTTAGTTCAACATTCTGCTTTTGGAGATTATCTATATAATCAAAGGTTGTTGTCCTAAACATCTTGTAATCAGATTGATTAAGATCAACTTTGTTCAAGAACCAATTAGCTCTGAGATCTATGTTGCATACATAGTTTATAATTCTCTGTTTAGCTTTCAACATTGTTTCATCATCATCTGCAAGAACCTTCTCAATTTCATCACACAAGCTATCATAATCACAAGAGTTCATACCTTTACTGGAGTCCTCTTCTTGTTTGAGCTCTTCTGGAAGCTTGTCTTCTGATTCCTGATCTGTCTTTTCGGGTTCTGGTCTTGCCTTCTGATACTCACTCTCCAACTTGAACCATAGGTTTTTTGCTGAAGTGTTCTCTCCTACACTTTCCTTCACTGAGCTGGGAAGTCCATCTAAGAGGAACTTCAAGGCTGTAGTGTTGTCCTTCTTTGCTTCTTTCTGTGCAGTTGATTTTCCTTTCTTGTTTCATGGAGCGGGTTGATGACAATTTCCCAAATACCAAACTTCTTCAGACAAGCCTTCATTTTGCTCCTCCAACTGAAATAATCTATAATATCAAGTACAGGCACGTCATTGCTTGATGACTCTTTCTTTTCCTCCATTGTGTCTAAGGATCTCCTTCAAGCTTGCTAGGCTTATGGCGAATGCCGACTCTGATACCAATTGTTAGACACTGAGAGTGGGGGGTGAATCAGTGTAAAGCAATTTTACAACTTTTCTTAACTTGTCAGAATTACCTACCAATTCATCATTCCATTATTCTACCAATCTCATAATCATTTCATAAACATCTTTCACTTCATCATTCACGTATCATAAGCATTTGAATCATTAAGAACCATAACACAAAAGAACACGACACCATATAATTTTGTAATATTTTTGTATTAGTTTTGGTTCGGCTACAACCGTTAGGTAAAATTAGCACCTACTGATACAAAGAGCACCTACTCTTCATCCAGGACCCTGCCTGGTTTTCTTAGACCCTGCTAAGAAGGGTTTGAGGTATCCTAACCTCAAAAGCAAGACAAGCTTGCTTTTACAATTAAAGCTCACCGTCACATCAACTCATCAATCACATCAACATTACTTGTCTCTTCAATCTGTTCTGTAGCTGGTCAATACTGTTGATCATCTGCTCATCACTCTCATCAACACTGCTGCAACACACTTCTCAATCTGTTTATCAACACCTGCTCTTCAATACTGCCAAGTCATCAAAGGTCTGCTCAACACGCTGCTGCTGCCATCAACTTGTCATGTCTTTTTCTTCACTTTGATTGGTCATGTCTTGCCTGAGATCATCAAGGAGTATGAGAGTGCATGCATCACAGATCATAGAGTATCATATCATGGCATATAGTATGCTTGCTCAAGCATCATCTTCACCTACAGCTTACTGCGTATGTCTCTTCTGTAGATGACCGTAACTCATCATACAACATTCTCAGTCATCGATAGTCATCTTAGTGTGTCATTCCAGCATGCATTATATATGCATCTCATACATACAACTTTGTCACTTTGTCTCTGTATTCTTGAAAGAGTATGATGACTTCAATCAAACTCAGACTGTGTGAGATCCACTCTAGGTACTGTAGGTGGGACTTGGTGGCATCAATGACATCCTGTGGGGCCACTGCAAGTCCATGTTGGCATCAATGACAATTTCATCAACAACAAGCAGGGACACTTTGCCTCCCAGTGCCCAGACAGGAAGAAGAAGAGTAACACTCCGATGGTTGGATCTGCAGAGGTGGATGAGTTCAGCAGGGAATTTCGATGAGGGGTTTTGCTTGATAGCTTGCATGCGAAGCACCATAGGGAGCAACATATGGTAGATTGACAGTGGAGCATCTAGTCACATGACTGGACAGAAGAGATTATTCAGAGACTTGTAGGAGGGTGGAACAGGGATCCACGTTGAGTTGGGTGATGATGTGCGGTATCAGGCGCAGGGAGTTGGCACTATTTCATTTGAGAGAGAGTCTAGCAAACCCCTCAGTTTTGCTGATGTTTTATATGTTCCAGGACTGACCAAGAACCTTATATTAGTCTCCACTCTGGAGGACAAGGGATATCAGGTGAAGTTCTGTGACCATAGAGTGTATATCAGTCCCAAGGGGTCAGATAGGAGCTTGGATTGGGTGATTGGCAGAAGGAGCGGGAAAGTGTATGGATTACACTTTGAGCCTGCAAAGGCTCTAGTCAGCAACAACAGTCAGGGTGAGTTGTGGCATAGGAGGATGGCACACTTACACCATGGAGCACTGAAGCATTTGAGACAGGCAGTCATTGGAGTTCCTCAGGTACAAAAGGAAAAGCATAACCACTGCAAGGGTTGTGCTTTGGGGAAGAACATCAGGAAGCCTTTCCCACAGAGTGAGCACAAGTCTAAGGAGCCCTTGGACTTGGTGCATTCGGATGTATGCGGACCTATGATTGTCCATTCATTCAGTGGTTACAGTTACTGTGTAACCTTCATTGATGACTATTCCAGGAAAACCTAGATCTATTTCCTTAAGGCCAAGTTAGAGGTCTTTGAGAGGTTCCGAGAGTTCAAGACTCTTGTGGAGAACTAAACAGGAAAGAAGATTAGGGTGTTTAGGACAGACAACGGGGTTGAGTACACTTCCAATGAGTTCATGGAGTATTGTTCGGCTGAGGGGATCAAGAAGGAGCACACTGTGCCCCATACCCAACAACAGAATGGAGTTGCAGAACGGAAGAACAAGACTATGGTTGGAGCAGCCAAGGCCATGCTATTTGATTAGGGATTACCACTATTCCTCTGGGCCGAGGCATACAGGACTACAATATACATTCAGAACATGTGTCCCCACACAGCTTTGGGGAGGAAGACACCGGAGGAGGTCTTCACAGGCACTAGGCCAGATGTGAGTCACATTCGCATATTTGGCAGTGTCTGCTATTGTCATGTTCATGCTGACAATAGGAAGAAGTTGGACCCTTCTGGAGAGAAGGGGTTACTTGTTGGTCACAACGAGATTTCGAAGGCATATAGAGTTTACATTCTTGCTCACAGGAGAATCATTGTGAGCAGGGATGTCCAGTTCGATGAGGACAAGGCCTTGCGGAGATCTCTGGACTTACCAGCAGAGTAGTAGCCAACACAGGAGTCGGGAGTCAAGTTGGAGGAGCCAGATGTACAAGTACAGGTACAGACACAGGGCACAGGTTCTAGTGGTCAGAGGGAGTCAGGTGGACAGGATCCTTCAGTCATTGACTTGAAGGATGAGCTGCAGCAGGAGACGGATATCCAGCAGCCGCAACAGGTTGACACTAGGCCAAGGCCTAAGTGGTTTAGGTCCACAGTGCAGGATTCTAGGCAGGTAGATCCTCCACAGACATCTTTTAGACGGAGTGTACCACCAGAGAGGCTTAGTTATATGGCACTGATGACAGAGTTGATTAACTTTGAACCTTCCAGCTTCGGGGAGGTTGCACAACATGATGTGTGGCAGGAAGCTATGGTTGAGGAGTATGACTCCATCATTATGAAAAACCAGGTATGGGAGGTTGTGCCGAGGCCACAAGGGAAAAAGGTGGTGGGATCCAGATGGATCTACAAGGTGAAGCATGCAGCAGGTGAAAGCGTGGAGAAGTACAAGGTGCGCTTCATGACAAATGGGTTTTCACAGAAGGAGGGTATTGATTATGAGGAGACCTTCGCCCCTGTTGCCAGGTATTCTTCCATTCAGACCATTATCTCACTAGTAGCTGAGATGGGTTGGCGTGTCCATCCGATGGACGTCAAGACTGCCTTCCTCAACGGAGTTATAGAGGAGGAGGTGTATATTGAGTAGCCAGAGGGGTTTGATGTGGAGAACAGGGAGATGCATGTATGTAGACTACATCGAGCTCTTTACGGGCTCAAGCAGGCACCTCGAGCATGGTACTCGAGGATTGACAACTATCTACGGGAGATGTGATTTCAACGGAGTGAGGCTGACCACAACCTGTACTTCTTGACAGGTGAGGTGCCTCTCATACTAGTCTTATATGTGGATGATCTCTTTTTGACAGGAGATGAGAGGCTGATTGGAGATTGTAAGTCCAACCTTGCAGTAGAGTTTGAGATGAAAGACCTTGGGCTGATGAATTACTTTTTGGGCTTGGAGGTTTGGCAAAGAGATGGATGCTTCTTCATCAGACAGGGGAAGTATGCAATAGAGATATTGAAGAGATTCAGGATGGAGGACTGCAAGCCTATGGCCATACCTCTAGTTTCCAATTGGAGGAAGATTGATGCATCAGGATCAGACGAATTTGATCCTACCTTGTATCGTCAGCTTATCGGATCGCTTATGTATCTAGTCAACACTCGACCAGACATCAGCTTTGCAGTCATCTCTTTGAGTCAGTTCATGGTGGACCCTTGGAGAGTGCGTTGGACGGCTGCGAAGCACATACTTCGCTACATCAGAGGTACAATGGAGTATGGATTGGTTTATGAGCGTAGGGGGAGTGTACAGTTAGCAGGTTTCACAGATGCTGACTGGGCAGGATGTGTAGAGGACTGAAAGAGTACTTCAGGTTGTTGTTTCAGCATCGGATCAGGGGTTGTCTCTTGGTTCAGCAGGAAGCAAAAGTTAGTTGCATTGAGCTCGGCAGACGCTGAGTACATGGCAGCCAGCATGGCTGCTTGTGAGGGTATGGGGCTGAGGAAGTTACTTGCAGGGTTGTTCGAGTGTGAGCTAGAGGCTACAGTAGTTCACTGTGACAATCAGAGCAGTGTCAGGCTATCTGAGAATGCAGTGTTCCATGACCAGAGCAAACACATAGACATCAGATACCACTTCTTGAGAGATTGTGTTCAGAGGGGAACCATTCGGTTGGAGTACATACAGACAGATGAGCAGGTGGCGGACATTTTCACCAAGGCACTTTGCAGACAGAGTTTTGTGAAGTTCAGGGATAAGTTGGGGTTGCTACCGAATCCCTTCCTCGTTGAGAGGGAGTGTTTAACTAGTAGCAACAAGGAAGGTCTTCCTACATGCATGTGTTCTTGCATGCAGAAGACTTAAAATAGGAAACCGGTTGTATTTAATCTACTTTTCCTAAATTTACTTTGGAAAATAAATTAAAGTGATCTAAATTAACTTTAGTGAACCACTAGTTAAAGTGAAAGTGAAATTAGGGTTTTTGCTTTACCACTAGTTAAAGTGAAAGTGAAATTAGGGTTTTCGCTTTACCTAAAGTTATAAAAGAGAGATCAATTGGTGGAGAGAACACACACTTGTATTTTGATAGAGACAGGATACATACAAGGAGAGAAAGTCAGACAGAGGATTTAGCCGAGAAGACAAAGGAGCGAGCAACAAGATCATCGAGCTTCGTACAGTTGGGCCGTACACTCACACAGGAGGGTGTTGAGGTTTAGCTGGGATTTGCTCAGTGATTTTGCTGGGTACTGCATTCGCCAGGTTTGGGTGAATTTGTAGTGATTGTAAAAGTTCCATATTTTCTCATAATAAAATCTATATTTGACTGCTGCATCGATTTTCCCATATTGGGTTTTTCCGGGGGTTTCCATACCCAAAATAATAGTGTCAATATCGTGATGTTATGTTGTGATTTATTTCTCAGTTTTATATTCAGCTGCATACTATAAAAGATATTCATGTGTGGTTATTAGTTGATATTTTGCATGCACTGTTTAGCCCTAGTTGAATATTAAAGGAAAATTTACAGTAGGTTTCCTGATGGATTGGGTTGAGCTGGTGCATGTTGACTTCTCGATGGACTGTTTGAGTTGTTTACACTTCTCGATGGACTAAGATTGTGTTGGAAGACCTTCCTTATGATATAGAGATATTCGAGATAGTTGTGATGTACAAATGATATCCAGATGTGTTCCAGTATGATGATGCCTCCGTAGCTAAGAGGGAGTGTTGATGTAGTAGCTGCATGAGGCATCCTCACCAAGTCGGCCCCAGAAGAAATGTGAAGACTACATTTATTTTGCACGCTAAAAGAGAAGTCAACCAAGTAAAAGAAGACAAGTCGGCCCCACTGGAAAGTAAAATTGTTAACATGATAAAGTTTAAATAGAAGGCGCACTCACTCATTCTCACCAAGCAAGTTTGCTCCAAGTAAGAGAAGAAGTTCGCTACAACTGCAAGAAGACTTTTTGGGGTTCGCTATCTTGGAGGAGTTTCTGCTTTGTTTCTTGGGGTTTATCTTTCTGTTATTTGTGGCTACTATGTATCTGGATGTACACTGCTCTTTGAACTGATTATCTCTATTAGAAGGTTGCTGGGTTTCCTTCCTTAGTGGTTTCTTAGATCAAAATCCGTGTCTATTGTTTTTGTGCTTGGTAATTCATTTAGTGATCCTATTTATTTTTGTTGCAATTGAAATTATATTGGTATCTATAAAAACTAACAAAATAAACCCAAGAGGTCAACTAGGTTTTGGAGTGGTCAGATTTAGCATATGGAGTCAAGGTGTGGAAATCCAAGCTTGGTAAGAATGATCACTAAACCTAACATTTCGAATTAGGGTTTAGGTATAAGGCAATTTTATAACCTCATGCAAATGGAAGCCTTCCAACAAGTTGCCATGTGTCACAATGGGATAACCATCCGCTTGCTCAAGGTTTCTCTTGCCTCATCACTCTTTTTCCATCGTGACCTTGAACAACAACATCACTACTTGCTTGAAACCATGACATTTAACTTGTACTTGCCATACATAGATACTGCTAATTATAGATGTGCTTGAAAAAATATTGTTTCCCAAAAAAGTAGAAAGCAAAAAAGCAGGAAAGATTGATCTTGAAGAAGAGAGCATCAATCTAGCTTCTTTCTTACAAAAAAAAAGCAAAAAGTAGAAAGCAAAAAGCGAAAAAAGATCTCGCTAGACCCGCCTTTTTACACAAAGCATAAATGTACTGTTAGCATATTAATCCTAAAGTTTATTTAGATAGGTATTTTCCTAAAATAATAGTTCATAAAGTCGTTGTTGAATTTAGATATTTCCTAGGAGATAGATTGTCCTTGTCACATCCTTGTCATCGTGACTATCCTTGCATTGTTGGTCAAGCACACATGGCATGTTGAGATAAGGTTACAGAGGTTATATAAACACTATGCCTCTCACCTATTGTGTAATCTTTCTTTTCCTTATTAATAAAATTATATGTCTGAGGACACTTGGTGAAATTAATATAGTATCAGAGCCATGGTGATGAGAAGGCCATGGTAATGCATCTTTGAAGAAAAGAGGACTCCAAAGCTCAAGGATGTATTTCATTTCATCATTTAAAATCAAGAAAATATTTTTCAATTATTGTGTTGAGAGTAATGAGGTGCTCTACAACCCAGTATGGGGGAGATGTCGTCATGTACGTAACGTAACTACAAAAAATAATTAGTTAAAAAAATAAATTCATGTCGACTCATGAATTAAAACATTAATACCAAATGAAAAGTAATTAAAAAATCCATGTCGACTTATAAAATAAAAAAAATTAAAACCAACATAAATCCACCCAAACTTATGTGTAAATTTTTCTAAACATGTAAACAAGTTAAGATAAAAATATTTACACCTCAAGAAATTGGATCCCTCATGGTGTTTAATAGATTCAAGTTTAAGATTGATCTTGAAATAATGATTGCATCAAGAGTAGTGAGGTGCCCTACAACCTAGTATGGGGGAGATGTTGTAACTTGCAACGTGCAATGTTCTGTAACATGTCGTTACCATAAAAGAATAAATAAAAATGCAAATGATGTCGACTTTAACAAAAAATTAAATTATATTGATTTCATCTTAAACTTAATATATCAAGCGCTATGAAATATCTTGAGGTGTAAATTTTTTCTTAGTGGGTTAAAAAGTTAAGATGAAAAAAATTTACACCACAAGAAATTAGATACCTCTCAGTGCTTGATAGATCTAGGTTTAAGACTGATGTATGTTGGTTTAAAAACATTTTTTTATTTAGTTGTTTATTACAGATTTTTATATGTGTAGATTTGTTTGTTTATATTTCTAGATCTACTTCTTTAGATTTGTAATTCATTACACTTCTCTTTATATATATAGAGAGAGAGAGAGAGAGAGTTTTTTTTTTATAGATCTAAAATGAAAAGGCTCCCTCATTTGTAAAAGTGCTAAAATCTTCCTATAAATCTAGATCTCAATTTTTTTTTATAGATCTAAGATGAAAAGGCTCCCTCTTTTTTAAAATTGCTCAAATCATCCTATAAATCTAGTAATTCTTTTGAGCCATAAAATTGTGAAATTTGGTTTGGATCTTGATTCAAGTATTTCAGTCTCTATTGGTTCTTGTTATTGTCGAAATCTATACAACAATCTTGTAGTGTCCCCAATTTTAAGGTTACATGTTTTGCAGTTGGGATAACTCTCGAGGCTATAGTCAATGAAGAAAGGGAGTCACTATTGATCTCACTTAGCTGAGAAAATTTGTTTATCTCTAGAAAAGTGACTAATAGCATGATGGATGGTATTGGGTGTTCCATGGTATTGTTTATCTCTAGAAAAGTGACTAATAGCATGGTGGATGGTATAGATTGTTCCATCTTATTACCCATGGTATTAGAGTTCAGAGAAAGTTTGAAAGAGAAGCAATGCCTTATTGTGGGACATATTGATTTTTTGTCATCGTCTGGGGGTTGTCCAAAGTTTTTCGTTTGCGGTTGGCAAACTCCATCCATCCATCCATTGTGGTTTAGTTTCAGTGGTGAGACAAATCCACCTTAGCTAGATAAAGAGGAAGATCCATTCAGGGTCTTCATTTGAGCTTCATCGTTTGGTTTGACATCACTTCCAAGTTCTTGTTGAGTGTATCTTGGTAGCTGCTATAGCAACCATAGTTATTGTATTGTCTAACATATATTATTCATAATAATGGTGCCAACATTATATCTCCATTTTGATGTGTTCTTGAATGTTTCTAATGTGTTTGACACAATGTTGATGAGAATGCAAAATGCTGGTGTCATCACCAACCTTGTAGTTGCTTGTGTGAGGTGGATCCAGGATGGATGGTAGAGGGGCAAGCAACTAAGGGGTGGAACCAAGATTGCCTAGACTCCCAAATGGATGGTTGTCACGCCAATCAAGACAGTCTTCACTTTATGTTATCCTAGTCCAAGACAACAACGGGGGAGACCCGGATCTGCTCCCGATAGGAGAGATTAGACCTAGATACCAGAATAGATTAAATGGGGCTTCAAGGTACGTAAGGTGCAAGGTGAATGGAAACCCTAGCTCTAAGGTTTAGGTACTAGCAATTGATGGGGATGACCACTGTCTTAGGAAACGTAACTGTGACAGGGTGAGCAAAGACAGAATTGGGACTATCTAGTACCAAGGAGACAGACTTAGTGAAAGATAGGTAACTTGAGTTATCAATAAATGTTGGCAAAGAGAATGAGAGTAAGCTCAATTTAGGGCTAGCACTAGAGATAGGAGATTAGTGCCTTTAATGCATTGGGCAATGGAGTCAGCATCAACACAACGTTTCAGTGAACCCACCTGGGATACACCCTGATTTATGGAGCTAGCAAATGATTTGGCCCAGAAGACTCAGGTTACAGGATAACCAACAGAAGGAGGGCTAGCGCTAGGGCTTTGAGAGGCAGATTTGTAGCTTTAGAGCCACCAGGAGGCTATCAACTCAGCGTTGGAGGGGAAATGAGATCAGGGTAGCCTGATCTACAAACCCAAGTCAGAAAATTTCAGTAAAGATCAAATCTGGAAAATTCAAAATCTGATGAGGGGGGCTAGGGGGCTGAAAACCAGTTTTTCAGATCTAGGGCAACCTAGAAAGAATTAGCTGAGCGTTGGGGGTGTTCTGGGGTGCTCAAGCCCTGATCCATCAGCCTAGCCTGTCAGATTTCAGAAAAAAGTAAACTTTGGAAAAGTCCAGTTTTTAGTGAGGGCGCTAGGTCTGTTTTAGTCAAAAACTCAGATCTAGGTCAAACTGCCATGAATCTGGACAGCGTTGAGGGTGATTTGGACTGTGTGGGACCCGATCTATCCGTCTGTGAAGTCAGAAATCAGAAAAAGTCAAAACCCTAGCAGGTCAAATTTTCAGTGGGGGTTTATGCAGTTTTTTGGTTAAAAATCAGATCTAGGTCAAACTAGCAGGAATTTGACCAGCGTTGTAGTAGATTTAGTGAAGAGGAACCTGATTTATGAAACCCATAAATGGTTTGGCCAAAGATTGGACGATTCCCAGATTTAGTGCTTTTTAGGGTTTTTAGTATTTTAGGAGTTTTCAGAAAAATTGAAGTAAAGCAAGGTACAATGGATTAAGATCTGAAGAGAAGAGACTTACCTGTTAGATCTTACCTGGAAATGCTTGTAGAAGTCTTTAACAGTGATGATCCTTGCTATCCCGATCAATTCTGGAAGATCCAAATGATTTCTATGAAGGATGTAAGCCACAAGCCACCAATGCGCCCCCTATCTTGCATGAGCAAACGTCAACAATATCAGATTTGCAAATACAAGATAAAGAAACCAAATGCTACAAGAAAGTAAAACGAAGTAATCATAGATCACGATGAAACTAATGAAAACCCCCCGATCCAAGACGAAGAAAACCGAGCGAGTTGAAGTCCCCTTGCAAAAACGCTCCAGCCAAAACGCCCTCCTGTAGGCAAAACAATGACAGCAGAAAAATATTGATCTCACAAGAATTTCCACAATGCTAGGAAGCAGAAGACTATCCAATCACCATTTGAGAACATCAGATGCAAAGCAAATCTCGAAAATATCCACAAAAAAGTCTTTCTATTATTTAGATCCAAGAGCCAAAGACCCCTTACAAATGAGAAGCTCTCTCCTTTAAATAGAAATGAGAGAACCACAATCATAACCGAATCCTAACCACTTTCAAAACGAGTGGCTAAGATTAAAAGATAAAATATTCTAATCAATGGTTGAGATGAGCTCAACATACAATACATGGATCAATATAGCCATAAAGTACCAAAGTGGACTAAATCACTCATAAAGAGGGTACCCCACTCAACAAGAAATAAATGAAGCACATGGTGGGTCCATGGAGTGTTGACTAACTCCCTCTGGGTGTCCCCATGGCACAATAAAATAATATAATAATTTAATTCTTTGACTTTGTGCCTCCTTGAGGAAATCGTGAGCCTCCCCAAAGCTCCAGAAAATAATATAAAAATGCCCAAAAATAGATGTGGGCCCAATCAGGTGCTGCAACTATTGGAGAAGGTGTGGAGGACGTCACTCTCATCATTGTGACTCATCCCATGTCATTTCCTTGCCTCAGTAGCCCAAATCGATTTCTTCAATAGCCATTTAATCATTTTTTAATCTGCCTCGAGAAACGTGATCCTGCCAAAATAGCCTCCTAGGGTGTCTGCGTTGTCAAACTGAGCCCACCAGGCTCTCTGGGATGGGGGTACTATGGTACAAACAAGTGGCTGCACCCCATATGCCCATACAACGCCCTAGGAGATCCAACTAAAACATCTCCCTGCTCAGACATATCAACCTGGGAAGAAAAACTGCATCGGAAAGGCAGAATGAGCCTGATCATATCTGCAAGTGCCTGGAACTAGAAATAAACTGTCTCATTAGACTCAGAGAGTCCAAATCCATCTAAGGTGTATACTCATACCCCTCACAGGTCTCTATCTGATCATCAATCATATCCAATAAACAATGTAACCATCTGTAAATGATCAGACACCAATAATAACTCAGACTATCATCCATCTGCTGCAAGCGTTAAAAGGCTAAGACATGCTCTACAACTCATTCAAGCAACAATCACAAGAAGTAGCATTCATTTCATTGGCGGAACATCAACCAATACATATATAAGGCTTTTATTTATTATTACTCAGACTTAGACTTTCAGGACTATACTCACTTCATAGCTGTAGTCAATTTGCTAGTGAAGGGTGAAGGATGAAATTTACAAGGCTAAAGCAAATGATGACTTCCTGCTCAACATCATAACACTTTGGATAATGGAAAGGGAATACTCATTATAACCAATGTCGGACAAACAACAACACAAGGAATGGCAGTGCCTCACAAATAGGTGAGTTGTTTAGAGAGTGCTTATTCAACTTAGGCATCATGACTACATCAAGCTTGATCCAAGTTAACTATGATCATCATTTTATTCCATGGCCTTTTTGGCCTATATGACCCTTTGGGGCTTCACCAGTGCTTAAAAGCACGGCTAATCGCAGCTTTCATCTGGGACATATTTATTTTTATAAGGTTATCAATATTTGGATATAGCATATTTTTAACCATTGCTTTTTTGGACCTTTTCTTATACTCTTCAAGGAGTATTTTAGCATTTCATTGCTCTTGCCCTCTTTACATATGTTAAGAAACACAGTTTTATCATTTTCATTTTCCATGGGCGCATATTCAACATTTCCAATACAGGTATTACATGAGCTTTCAGTTTTAGCCAACAACATCTCGAGTGACTAAGGGGAGTTCTGCACAGTGCCAAACATCGGGACAACCGACCAGAATGATTTAGGCATACAATCCAACTTACAACAGGCAAGTTTTGTCACCAACTCAGAGCCGAGACACAATATAAACAGGGAGGTTTGTCCAACAAAAGTTCTAGCGGGGGAAAAAGGTCCTCCATGCCATAAGTCAAGAAGTCAGTCGGGTTGGAAACTAAACTGGAAGGTAATGGATGGGTGGAGACAATGAATGATGAAGCCAACACTAGCAAGCCAAAACAATGGTGGGAATGACTACCTCTATTCTCCTTAAGGAGGGTAAAACCAATGAGTATAGATCAGGAACTTCCAAGTCTAAATAGGGACATCAATACATAATACAAAATACATCCAAGTCCATATAATTATGACCGCCAGATCATGATACCACAAGTTAATACATGTCACAAAAATCAGTGTAAGAGCAATAATAACCATGACACAATATAACAAGTTGAGTCATAATTATGCAATATAATCCATCTGAGACACCATCTATCCAATGAGAAAGTACTGATATAAAACTGGGCATCAAACACTGCTCTGTAATGACTAAATGGCTACATCGGTCCTCAAATCCGAGTGTCCTGAGACTCAGTCTTGACATGGGAGAGTACAATAGTCCATCAATACAATAATGATCCGTTAAAACTGCTCATCTCAACATCTCATATGTAAGAGACCTGGCTGAAAAATGTACTGTATCTGAAAAATAGAATATGGTAGCCCAACTACTATATATGTGATAACAGCTGGTGAAAGTTATAAATTGTAAATTTTCCTTCAAAGCTCAAACTAGAGCTAAAACAAGTTTTATTTAATTTGTTTACTGAAATAACCACACATGAGCTTCTTTACTAGTATGCAGCGAAATATAAATAACTGAGAACCATTCACAACATCAATCACATCAATAGAAATGACACAGTCTTTTTGGGTATAAACCCTTGGAAAAAACCCAATATGGGAAAACCAATGCAACAGTATGAGAGGATATTTTATTAAGAAAATATGTAGCTTTTACAATATCAGGAAATCGATTTATGCTTAAGATGGAAAAATTGAATCACACAAATCTACTGAGAAAAATATGTAGGGTGGCACGGTTCCCAAAGCAGCTGTACGACCTGCTACTGTACGACTTGTACGAAATCCGTACAACCTGTTGTACGGATCTGTACGGCCTATACAGACTGTGTGCTATATGACTGTATGATCTGCAGCTGTACGGTTTACCTCTGTCGAATCCTGCCTGTGTCTCTCCTCTGCAAATTTGAGTTGCCTTCTTTGGATTGCTGCTCCTTCGTCTTCTTCGCATAAACTCTCTCTGTCACACTTCTTTTCCCTCATCTCTGTCGGAATGCAATTATCCTCTCCACCAATTGATCTTTCTTTTATAACTCAATGCTAAGCGAAAACCCTAACCCTCACTATGGATCTATGGATGAGATCCTCCGGTGAGAATCAATGGCCAAGATTAGATTAGCTATTTACTTAAATATTTCACTTTTTCCATTAAAGTCAAAATCAAATTAGAATAATTGGAGTATTTTCCTAAGTCAAAACTTAGGAAAATCACTTTAATAGATTTAGCTTCCAGTTTCATGTCTCTCTAGCATGCAAGGACACATGCAATGCTAGAAGACCTTCCTTGTTGCTGTTTTCTAACATAAACCAATGTAAAATTGCTAGATTCAAAACAATTTGTGCCTATCCCTTCGGGGACATTACGATTCTCCATGCCTTGGTGAATCCTCCAAATCTCTAAAGGGTGAATGTGTTTTACCGATGCAAAACAAATTTAGTGGATATGTGAAAATGAGGAGCATTTAAAACTTAACCACCATATCACGTCTCTGTTGCTCAGATTCTATGCGATTCAAGGAGTAAAATTAACATTTGTGCACAAGTCAGGTGCCCACTTCAATATGCCTTCGAGATTGATAAAATTCTACACCTGAAAGCAAAATCGTTACAAATACAAGACTGTTATCCATTGCCTTCTTAGTGATGTTATTTGATGATTGAAATTAATCGGTGAATTTTTTATGTTGAAATCATGTGACATTGGCAACAAAGAAATCAACCCTTTTTTTGCAAACTCTTTAACCTTTGACTATAGGATTTTAGGGCTTTCAAACTAGGGATCTTAGAGGCAAAGGAAGAGAAAAGTGGGACGCTACCTCTCTAATCTACATTAAAGGCAGTCGTGGGTAGTGCTTGAATCTGGCACTCTCCTTTTCCTAGAAGAACAACACTTAGCATGATTTGCTCCAATGATCCATGCAATCTACCTCACAAGTGACCATTGACAAGACCTTTTCTCCAATCAATTGCAACAACTTATTCGATGTATTTCCATTGTTTTTTTTCCTTCTTTTAAATTTTTTTAAAAATTTATATGCGCATGAATGGATGCATTAGCTCATAATGTTTTGGTAATTGCATTGAGAGTAGCGAGGTGCTCTACAACTTAGTATGGGGGAGATGTCACATAATGTTATGTAACATGGCGCTACAAAAAAAAAGGTAAAAAAATGTAATTAAAAAATACATGTATGCTCATAAGTTACCAAAAATAAAAATTAATTCAAAAAAGTTAATGTTGGCTAATAAGTTACCAAAAATAAAAGGTAATTAAAAAAATTCACACCTCAAGAAATTGGATACCTCTCGGTGCTTGATAGATCTCGGTTTAAGATGGATATATGCTGGTGAATAGTCAAAGGCTAAAGCAATGTTAGTGTGCTTTTGTTGAGCTTCAAGGTCGATAGCTTGAGAAAGGAGTTCATGTAAGCAACTCAAATCAATTTGGCTCTTTTCATATATAAAAGAAGTTTAAAAAAGGAGCCAACGCCCCTCACATGGAATGAAAAAAGAATACGACAAGGGTCTTTTTTTCATTATAGAAAAGATTACTCAATCAAACAAGTCAATTGTAACAAGTTTTAATGACATATAAAGAGAAGTTCATAATTTATTACTTTTGGCATAAATGAAAGTAACAAAACAAAACATATATATTTTATTTTTTTTGGTGTATTTTGAACTTTGTGATTTAAATAATTTTGTTTTGGCATTAAAGATAAGGGGAGTCGTGAGGGTGGATGTATTGGTTTTGAAATTGGAGTCTTGGTATAAGTTGAAAAGTTTTTTTATTCCATGAATAAAAGCTTTATGTCGTCATTACGAATTTGGGGGTTATAAGGGTTGATGTAATTTGAAGTATTCTTTGGTTCAAGGGGAGGTTTACTTATTCATTTTGTATTTGAACATTTTGTTCACTTCAAAAAGGGGTAAAATTCATTATGTATTAAAGATGATTATTGTATCAAATTTGAAAGTTTGATGAACTTGGAGCAAATTTGTAATTACAAATTGAAGTGTTGATAAGAGTCAAGTGAAATACTTTATCAACAGGTTTTTTCATGAGGCTATAAGATGGTCAAGGCCAAGCCCCTATAACACTTTTTTGTAGTGTGTGTATTGATTATGCTTGGTACTCTCCATTCTTTGATTGTGCGCAAGTGATATAGCAACTTATCATGTCTAAATTGGTATAGTTATTCACTAATTCAGACAAATTTGACGGGCCCAATAACTATAAGACTTGGAGTTGTCACATGCAAAACACCTTAATTTATAAGTCTTTTACTATGTGGGTGGTTTTAGGATGGTCACAAAGTCTTGAACTTGGCGATAACTTTGGTTTTGACTCAACGACTCTTTGGAACTTAGATTTGACTTAGGTTCTTGCTTAGAGGTTCTCTTTGGAACTTGCCTTTGATTCAGGTTCTTGCTTAGAGGTTCTCTCTTGAACTTGACTTGAAGGCTCAATGGTTCTTTGTGGAAAGTGGTGGTTTGAGGACCACCAAAACTAGTGTCTAGCAGAAGCAACAGGAGGCTGATGTCTTCTACTGAATGGGTGGTTTTAGGCTGACCACAAACCAAATGGAGCTCAGTGAAACATGGCTCTGACTCTGGTTCAGTGTTGCAGCGCCGACCAATGTCACAAGGTTCAGGTTCGTTTTTGGGTTCGACGAGCTTCAATTTCGATTCGGGTTCGAATTTTTCGATGGGGTTCGACATAGGTTCGTCTATATACATTTTTCAATATATATATATATATATATATATATATACATACTATTTAGAAATTAGTATTGCTATAGCATATATCATGAATTATGTTATTATGCCTTGTTTTTTTCATAAATTATGTTATTATTCATTAATTTAACTTAAATCTGCCAGCACTATATAACATTCTGTTTGTTACAGACAATAATTTTTTTTAACTAAAAAAAAAATTAATTGACAGTTAAAAATTTAAAAATTAGTTTACAGTTGAAAAATTTTCGTTTAAACTTTAAAACAGAGAAATTTAATGGGCAGTTTGTAGGCTGTCGGCGGTCGCAGTCTACAGACTGTAATGGGCAGGGACGCGCCACGACTCTCTCAGCGTTTAGTATAGTTTATAGGGAGTTCGGGTTCACCGACGTTTGCTTGCAAGTTGCGAGCCACGACCGTCTCTTGGAACATTGAAGTCACCCACCCAGCCACCCATGAGGCGGCTCTGTTGGAAGTTGCAGTTGGCGGTCCGTGGGTTTGTTGGCGGCTTTGTTTGTAGCCCAGAATCATCGTCACGATACAGTCGCAGCGACGTTGCAGTCGAGCCGAGCAGTGATGATAGGAGGAGCGGATGAGGTTTTGCGTGGTCGCCATGGTCGGCTTCGTCGGTCATGGAGAGAAATACCAGCAGAACAAACCCTCGCAGAGAGAAAAACCACCCGAAAAAACCCCCTCGATACTTTTTCCTTTTGCTTCGGGTTCGTTTTATTAGGTTCGGCGAACCTGATAGACGAACCTAAACGAACTAGTTCGACTTTCAGGTTCGTGATTAGGTTCGACGAACCTAGAGGAGTTTTTCAAATTTTTTTAGGTTCGCCGAATTCCGAACCTGGAGGTTCAGGTTCGGTGAACCTTGGCTAGGTGGCTTTGGCAATTAGCACAGGGTTCTAGATATGACTCTGGCGTTGATTCAGGCTTGCTTGCTCCCGCTTGCTTGTTTTTGATTGTTAGTCATTTCCTCTGTCAGGAACAATGTGAAGAGAAGAGAATCTCTCAATTGCAAGATGCGTCAATACTCGTGAACGAACCCTCCGATATGTGACATGAATATTTTTTGGCTGTTGACGACCATTGCTAAGAAGCGATCCTTGTAGGTTTCTTCAGAATGGTTGTGCTTTCCACAATGCTTGCAAGGATGAAGATCAAAACACTAATATTTCTTGTGGCCAACTTGATCACAGTGTTGACATGTTAAACTCTGAATTGGAGTGGATGAAGATAAACTCTCATTGAGGAAACTAGTACTCTGAAATTGGGTAGGCTTGGAAGAATCAGGAATGTGAACCGTCACTTCCTGGTCGGATCCAAGACTGGCTTTGTGCTTGTTGTGGCTGATCTCTTCCCATGGTCTGATGATGGGCTTGGAAAGAACAAGCAAGACCTTTGTATGCATAACTTCATCTTCCCTTTCTTTTACTTCTGTACTGGGGCCACTGATTTGCTTATGTGCTTCTGAAGTGGTGTTATTTTGTGAAGGTTGTTGAACAGAATCTTGAACAAGTTCAGAATGTGTTTCTTGTGATTCTTTTACATAGTCTCGAATGTGTGTGAGTGTGTTCTTGTTGATCATGACAGCGTTGTCGACATAAGAGAGAAGTAGACTGTTCAGTAACTCTACCAAGCCTTTGATTCTTGCCATTGAGGACTCACTCAACTAAATAAGGGCTTCTTGCAACTCCACCCTTTTACAAACAGACGCAACAAACTCAAACTCAGAAAATGACGTGAGTTGGTCTCAGTCGAGAATGCACCCAAGTACAACACAAATTCACCTTGATTTTGTTAAGTACAAGTGAATGACTATTTGCATAATTTGAAGGAATGCTTTACCTTTGGGTTCAATGATGATTGTTGCTTCGATGTGCTGTCACTGTCATGCAACAAACTATCCATCACTTCTATAACACTTTCTTTGGGCTGCTCTTCGCAATCCTCAAGATCTCTAGCAAAGATAAATGGTACTCAAACTTCGAAAATCTTTAAACTCTGCCTGTATACATTCATGGTAGGATGTAGGTGCACATTGAGAAAATATAAACCAATAATGAAATTTGAAAGCTAGTGTATTCCAAGGAAATCGCCTCGATGAAGTTAATAAATTTGACTTATCAAAACCTGCAATTTAATCATGAGCAACTTCAACATCAATCGACTGATTGGAGTGAGTGATATCATATGCCGGTCTTCAGTATGGATCTATGCCATTGTTTACAATTGAAATGAAACTATAAATCAATTTATGCCTCTTCCTCTGGAGTTCTGTGCAGCATTCACCACCAACTAAAACTCAGATTATTGATGTATATCCTTCAAATGGTAGTCGCAGGTCTCACATTATTAATGCAAACTTAGACCAAACCAGACTTATCAAAAACACTGCATGTATCTATTATCACATACATTGTAGCTGGGATACCATGATGCAACAAATGGATATTTTCTCATTTTCTGAGCTAGTTCTAATATATGGGGATACAACACGAATCATTTTATCAGCATGAGCCATTCAAAGCCTTATTCAGTAGCAGATGCAGAGTATTCCCCTGCCATATCTGAGACCTCCTAGTCTATTGAGATGACCTTGGTGGTGACATAGTCTATTCGAGCAGAGCAGCAAAGATGGTACACATTGATAGATTGGCACTTCATATAGAGACATGTGTGGTTGAGCAGGTATACAGGTGGTATCTAGATTTATGTTGTCTCTATTGATTATTTTAGTAGCTATGACTTGGCATTGATTAACTTGTGGTACTATTTGGTTTAGATGACTTATATTATGAGTAGCTATGTAGTCTTTTTTTATGCAAGGCCTTTATGTATGGCTGGCTTGAACAAACTTAGGTCACCCTATTGTGTTGGCATCACCTATCACTTTCTCCACCCATTCGTATCATCCATGTTGACATTTACCTAGACTTGCACTTTGACTTGTGAGATTGAGGACACCTTTTCCCCCACTTAAATTTATGATGACAGACCCCATGTTGTTTTGTTTCTCAGCTTTGAGTTGTGCGACAAAACTGGCTGAAGCCTTGATCCTTTTGGGCTAGGAGAACTTGCTGGTGTTGGTTCCTGAGCATAGGTTTGTTGGGTTTTGAAGCCCTGACCTCTCTGGTTGGTTGCCCTTGATGTTTGGTCCTGACTGTGGGTATTCCCCGTAGTTGCCCGAAGAGTTGTCAGCTAAAGCTTGAAGCGATATGCTCTACCATCATTACATGCATTATGTTATATGTTGCTTTATCTTATGAAATGTAAGCCCATGAATAAATTTCAAACTGTGTCTTTAGACACACTTAAAAGGGGCTATGAAATGAAATGTGAAAGGCTTAAAAAACAGTGGATAAAATAAATGCTAAATCTAAATACTGCTGGCCATATTTGAAATATGTAATGATTAAATTCATCATGAAGCCTACGGGTTGGGATGTGATATGGAGTAAGGGACAACTATTTCTAAGTGTTCCCTAGGATCTTTTCACTACAGTGTCTTGTGTACTCAACACAAGGGTCCTCGAAAAGAACCGCACGGAGCTTGATTTTAGCTTGGATGTGAGCAGTAGACAATTGTTAAAGTTGAATGGACAGTCTTCAAATCAACTCATATTTGTGAGACACTTCCATTCCCTATTGTTCTCTGTCTATCATGAATGCAAGTGAATTCCTGTTTCCCATGTCTAAAAGATCACTATGTTAAAGTCAACGAGTCTTCCCTTTGACGTTAAGCCTTTGTTTCATCACTTCACCCATCGTAGCTAATTGCCCAAGTCTTGTAAGTGAATATACTCAAGGGGCTTTATAAAAGTTGAATGGTTACGCTGATTAAACTCTGATGTTTATTTATGTTTATGTGCCACTATCATGCTGTTAATGTTTTAAGTTTGGCTACTAACATAATCATGTGAGCTTCATTCATCTATGATGTTCTCAGGATCATCCAGATTATTGCCCAACTTTCGTTTTGAGTACTTTGAACAGGTCAACCTAGTTGACCAAGTAAAAAACAGTTCCCTGTGAATCGGGAATCACCGAGTCCGTGACAGAGACAACAATTAGCAGTGGGCTGGGGAGTGACCTGTGGGGACAGTGGTACTGGTGACTGCCGTTAGGTGAGTGGACTCATGGAGCAGGCATACTAGCAATGGCTGAGTGGACTCGTGGAGCAATGGAGCTGCAATCAGCCGATTCATGAAAATTTTAAGAAAAAATTTCCATTTGTCTTTAAAATTTAAATATTTTATGTATTTTTGAGTAAACTGATTCGTTAAATTCAAAACGACCGATTTATGACCGATTCATTACCGATTCTGATTCCGATTCTGAGTTGACCCTTGACCGATTCCGATTTTTAAAAGTGTGGAATGAATGCCTCTTCTCATGCCCGATTGTCTTTATGCTTTCTCACCTAGGGTAACTGAATAGTCACAAGATCAAGGGCCCACATTGAATCTTGTGATCTTGGATCAATGGACGAGATTAAATCACTTTCTCTCCATAAATAATTATTTTCATTCAACTCCCACTTAAATAAATAAAAAAGTCACTTTATGTCTCTAAAGTCACAAAGTGACATTACTTACACATCTCATGTAATTAATGCAAGGGTCATGTCACTTTTCCCGTTTTAGTGACTTGGGCACAAAGTCACTAGGGGAAGACTTTCCTAGGTACAAAATCAATAGCTATTTTTTTAGACATTATTTGCATAATCTCAAATGTGGTATTCAGCATTCTAGTTACACATTGCTAGAGTTGTTTTTAGTTGCTTATAACATTCAAAAGTAAACTGTTCCTATCTAATGACAAATTGGATATAGGGTGAAGCAGGCATTTCTGACGTTAATCAATGGTCTTGATGTGGCTCTTATATATCCTGAAGTTTGTACGAGTTTTAATCCTGGATTTGTATATTTAGGAATTTGTGCTCTGCGTCTGTTTTTGTTCTCGAAGGAAAATTAGCTGTTATGAATTTCATGTAATGTTATCTCGACATGTTTTTTATGTGTTTTTCCTTAATAATTTATTTTATTGACAGCCATACATGTTATTTTTCCCCAGAAAAAAATCTTAATGTTATTTATTTATTAAGAAAATAAGATTTCGCAGATTTGTTTTAAAAAGCACATTTCCAGCAGTCCCTTTGAAGGGAGAAACTATGAAAATGTTCAGGTAGGACCTGCTCTATTTAAATACAATCTGTCTGGATTGTATCTTCTGAAAGATTGTCTAAATAACAGATTAAAAAATAAGATACATCAGGACCCCCATGGATCTGCAACTAGCACAGACTACTAAATCCCCCAAAATAGTAAACATTCTTTCTAATATACAAACTATAGACATATAATGAAACTAGACAAATGGAACATGAAAATATTTATTTATTTGTCCATCCACTTCTTCCTGAATGTGCCAAGTCTCAGCATCGATGTGCAGCCCAGCTTTTGATTAACCATCCGCATCCATGTTCCTTTTTCTGTACACATCATGTAAGGAAGAACATTAAATGCAGTCCAATCAAGTTGTATCTCCTCATATATGGGCCTGAGATTGTAGTTGTTCAAGTCATTTACTTCATTCGTCCACTTAATAAGGACAAGTGAATCACCAAAAATTTGTAGGACATGTGCACCTTTTTTGGACTCAAACATTAAATGAAGTTTTACAGCCATAAGTTCAGCTATATTATTAGTACCACTGCCTAGCCTAGCTTTGAATTTGACGAGATGTGCATCTCACATATATAAAACTCCAGGGGCCACTTTTATCATTGTGCAATAATGATTTCTCTCAGAAGTCAGCAGCTACTCTTTTGTGGTCTGCACACAGCCTTCAAAAATAGACATACTCTGGATGGAACTTTGTAATGGGAGTAATTTTTGTTCTTCAAAATTCTGTGGATCACGTGCTAAGTTAGCCCCAGACCTACTATCAGAGGTAGAGCTTGGACCTTATTTTACGGCAGAATTGGCATACCACTTATACAATCTATGCATGTTTATAAACTTAAGTGTGGTTATTATTAGTACAACATATAATGAGGCTACAATATTGTATGGCTTTTTAGTATATGTTTCAGCTAAATGCATTCTATTTTCCTTTTGGCCATACTCACTCATTTTGGCTTGGGCAAGGTGGTAGAGTTATGGACGAGAAGACGGTTTAGATGTGACTGCGGGAATTCAAAGTTTGGCAGTATCTCTTGTAAGCTTATTCCAGACAAAGACACCGAAAATCATAACAATTCTTACAGTCAGAACTACAAGGGCTTGTACTGTACCTGTCACAGACCATATCCTGACCCAGATGGGGAAAACCAAGGAGAGATGATTCAGTGCTGTATCTGTGAGGACTGGTTCCATGAGAACCATCTTGGTTTTCAAGCGAGAGAGCAAGTAAGATTTCAGTTACTACCATATAGTGCAAGTGTTAAAGTTTTTTGGTAAACTAGAATGCTGTGTGTTTATCAAGGAATGTTGAAAGAGGTTGAGTTTAAGGCTTTTGTTTTTGAATATTAAAGAAGAAATTTATGACTTATTAACATACGTTAGGACATTTATAATTGTGGTTTGCGGTAGAGTTGGATTAGGCACAACTGCTTGTACTAGCTAGAATTACCTAGAGAGTTGAATTTTTTTCCTGTCGCATTATTAGCCAAGTAATTAGTTTTGCTTGAATTTTCTCATATTTTCAAGAGTATGCTCTATTTGTCTAAGATAAAAAAGTTTCCATTTATTGTCATACAAAGCTCCTTTTGTTTTTCTTGTCTTTTAACATTTTTATTGATTATTTTTTTGCAGATACCAAAAGATGATGAAGGGGAACCCATGTATGAAGATTTTGTTTGCCAAAACTGTGCAAGTCGATGCTCCTTCTTGTACTTGTACCAAGAAAGTTTCATTTTACCATCAGCAGGCGGTGAAACATCTACTAGCATGGAACAGGCCAAACAATATTTGCAGGAAGAAAATTGTATTAAGAATGATGCTGAAAAGGGACGTTTAGAAGTAGTTCTTCCTACTGAGGAGATGGTTATTTCTCAGCTGCCCAAACCTAGCATTGCCATTGCTGAGGATGACAAGCAGTTAGAGAAACCTACTACTCTCATCAGTGATAATGATTATGTTGGTGATCATCTAAAACAACAAACTTGTACAGTACATGAAAGGAAACATCCTAGTCCTGAGTCTGCAAATCCAATAGCAGTGTCAGGAGAGGCTCTCCCCCCTGGGCCTTGTGTAGCTGATATCAGCTCAGCAGAAGGCATTGTCATTGACAATGAGATGGCAACATGTTCAGAAGCAGAAAGACCAACTTCTAAAGAGATTTGTTTTCCTGAGCAGTCGATTTTCAATTCTACTTTGCCATCAGATCAGGTCGTTAATGGAGAAAACTTTGGAGATCAGGAGCCACTGTGCAAGTTGAGGAGCAAGGGAGACATTCCTTTACACAGAATGGAGACCAACAAACCTTTGTTTATGGGCATGAATTGGAGGGAGCGTCTCTGTAGGTGTAAATATTGTTGTGATCTATTTAGAGCTAAGGGGGTTGCTTTCTTGCTTGATAAAAGTGACACTCTTGATGAGTATGAGAAGATTGCTCAGAAGAGGAGAGAAGAGAAATTGCAACAACAGGAAGGGGTTGAGGCGGCATTCCTACAAAATCTTGGCCATATTCAACAAATTGAGCTGCTGAGTGGCATTAATGACATGAAAAATGAACTACGTTCTTTTCTTGTAAGTTTAAGTGCTTTTCTCTTTTCTTCTTTATAATATTTAAGAAAACGAGAAGAAAGTATTTCTAGGATTTGTTGAAGGCCAAATCGGCTCTGTGGATCTAAATCCTGTTTACATTTATTAAACAATTGATGATAGTTGTAATGACATAGGTCTTATTTGTATATGTTCTAGTGAACTAAGAGGACACAGTTATTGTGTTTAGCAGCAGTCCAACTTTTAACTTCCATGTCTGATCAAGCGACTATTGGTTTCCAATGGCCAAGTTAAGCATTATTTGTGCAGTGGACAGTTTTCATTCTCAAAGGGAAAGCTATATGGCCAACCAAACTGTTGAATTTTCAGCATTAGCATAAACTTTAAAAATTTGCAGATAAACATAAATAGATCAGCAGTGCAGTAAAAAACACATTCATCACATCGGCACACATGGACACAATATTTTTTACTGGGGAAACCTTCAAAGGACAAAAACCCCAAAAGCATTAATAGCTCATCTCGTAAATGAGATGGCTTAAGAAATTCTTCAAAAAGTTTCTCAAATACAGATCTGGATTTTGACCACAATAACTGTAAAATTTATCAGTAAAAATTAGACTAATAATTTTACCCACAATTTTCAGAATTACAGAAAATTACCAATTTAGGGCTTTCTCAGAAAAACTAAGATTTTCTCTCTCATGCCTGAAAATATCAGACTGCTGAAAACTGCTCAAAAATGTCAGCCTGCTGAAAACTTTCTGAAAATATCAGATTGCTGAAAACTGCCTGAAAATATCACTGTCTGAAAATGCTTAAAAAAAAAATCAGCCTGCTGAAAACTGCTCAAAAATGTCAGCTTGCTGAAAACTGTCTGAAAATATCAGACTGCTGAAATCTGCCCAAAAAAATCAGCCTGCTGAAAACTGTCTGAAAATATCAGACTGCTGAAAATTTCCTAAAAATATCAGACTGCTGAAAATTGCCTGAAAATATCAGACTGCTGAAATCTGCCCAAAAAATTCAGTCTGCTGAAAACTGTCTGAAAATATCAGACTGCTGAAAATTTCCTGAAAATATCAGACTGCTGAAAATTTCCTGAAAATATCAGACTGTTGAAAATTGCCTGAAAATATCAGACTGCTGAAATCTGCCCAAAAAATTCAGTCTGCTGAAATCTGCCAAAAAAAAAATGGAATGCTGAAGATAGCTGTGCAAAAATGCTGAATATGGACTTTGCTGATAAAACCCTAGCTGAGAGTTTGAACATAAGACAGTCTTCTTCTCCTGTGAGAGCAAAAGTGTGTGTGTCAAATGAGAAGGCTTGATCTTCTTTTATAGCCTTTGTTCACCTCTAAGTGGACAAGATTAGGAAAAATAAAAATAATAATATTTTTATTCTTTCCCTAATTTCACTTTCACTTTTACAAAAAAAAATACTATAATTTTTTTTTCTTTGACTTTTGACTTTGGCCTTTACCAAGTGCCCCTGTGGTACCTTTTACCAAAAAGGGTACTTTTGTTTTTTATTTCAAAAGTACATCATCATAAACCAAGAGAGCTATTAATGCTTTTATCTCACACACTGTGTGACACGTAGATCTGGTATCAGGGTAACTTAACCAAGGGTAGCTAATCCTTGGAGAAGCACACCAAGCCCATAGATCAAGTGTCAAAGTGCCACACACATGCCCGGACCCAGTCTAGGGCTTACAGTGTCTTCATTCTCCTAGAGAATGGCTACTCAAAACTAAGCTGAGTCTACCAGTCCCAGACTGGTCTACATCGTGGTCCTGGACCAGATGTCTACTCAACACAAGGTTGAGTCTACCCAGGGCAGATCTGGGTTTATATCATGGTCCCAGACCAGATATCTACCATTCAATAGAATGGTCACTCAACACTGGGTTGAGTCTTCACCGTGGTCCCGAACCAGGCGGTCCCATTCTCCGAAGAGAAGGGCTCTCGATGCTGCTCAATCCTGATCTAAATCCTGTTTACATTTATTAAACAATTGATGATAGTTGTAATGACATAGGTCTTATTTGTATATGTTCTAGTGAACTAAGAGGACACAGTTATTGTGTTTAGCAGCAGTCCAACTTTTAACTTTCGTGTCTGATCAAGCGACTATTGGTTTCCAATGGCCAAGTTAAGCATTATTTGTGCAGTGGACAGTTTTCATTCTCAAAGGGAAAGCTATATGGCCAACCAAACCTCCAATGGTCATCATCATGTCCTGTATAATGGAACATAGTTTGCATTTGAATCTGCTCTTCATTATATAGCTTGGGCTAAAAGAAGTCCGCATTAGTGCTTCAAAGCCCCTTGCTGCAAAGGTTAAGAAAATATAGGGCTGTTCTCGTTAGCATGGTGCTTGCCTTGACTTTATTGAAATTTTCATTACAATGACATTTTGCATTTATGGATAATGCAACTATATACAATATACATACATACATATAACCAAGGCAATTACTGAGCACGTTTTGGTGGAAAACATATTCATAAGACTTAGTAGTACCATTTCCACTAGCTAGGTGTCAATATGATCAGTATGGACCCTACTATGATCATGCCAACAATGCTCTCCAATTAAACACATCATCCTGATGCATATTTTCCTATGGCTTACCATGCTGACAATATGTATGCAATAATAAAAATCACCAGATGTGTATCTTGAGGGCGAAATACCTGCAGTGTTCTATCGTCATAAAGATTTCCATAAACAAGGATGCAGAAACAAACAATAAGCATGGGGCAAAGAACTCACAAGAGTCCCCAAACTGGAATGGAGTTGGCAAAGTCGGCATAAAATTAATAATCTCTGTACTCTAGGCTGCTACTCCACAAATGTTGTAAGCTGCACAATTTTGTGCAAATATATTGGTCACAGTCCTTTCTCTATCACAAAATATGCAATCTACAATCCCAATTTTGGCAATATGCAAGTCACATTGCAATCATGTCTGGTCATCAATAATTTCTTGACGAGTGTTCTGGGAGTTTCTTCCACACGGCCTTCAATTTTAGGAGGGCTGGGCTTCCTTGCTTGTGTGCCCCCCATGATCATGTAATCAGGACATCTCAGAGCCGATCACTCCTTG
>LPNX010534453.1:363014-382714 GCA_001517045.1 Pseudotsuga menziesii | reverse complement strand
ATTCCAAGGCATTGAAGACAAATTAACCAAAATCTACTCATGTATATACCATATAAGAGTCAATATATCAAAATGGTACAAAGTGCACTGTAATCTGAATAAGGCTGAGTTTTATCCTGAAAACTATTCCTTAAACTGCTGTTCCCTTCTTGCATTGATAAGCTGAATTTACTGCTTTTTATGGGTGCAATTATCTTGAGTATGTTACTGCATTTGCTTCCCTCAATAAAATGCTCTCTAAGTCTACACCATATGCTTTACATTGTGTACCATAGTCTTTGAGAGAGGAATTTTTTATTATTATCTAATAGGCACTTACCTATGGTTTATCTGGTATATCATTGAATTACCTTTGATTGTCAAATGTCAAGAATCGAAATGCATGCATAAGAAGCATGCCTTCTTAAAAAGAAGTGGTTGAATGTTTCAATTAGTAATGGAACACAAACTGAGGTTTTACTGCCCTCACTATCCTGCTACATACCATTTCCAATTGAGAATTTACATGCAATCTGCCAAGAGACTGTAGCAATATTGGCTGTGAAATGATGAAGGCATTTGTCCCTTGGCCACAATGAAGCTTTCTGAAGGTTGATTTTGTTGAGATGAGCAACATAATCTAAATTTTGAAGAGAAAAAGGCTCAAGCTTGCAGACTTTGTTAAGGAAAAAAACTATGATGGCTCTCACATGTCTTGAAAACACAATAAATAATACCCCACAACAGAAATTTTCAAAGGCATCAAAATCCCAATAGCATTTCTCAAATCTACATAATCTCATTGGATTCAAGATCATGTGTTGAGGTGTGCATTAAATACAGACAGGTGTCAAAAGTATTATTGACAATCATGCAAGCTATGACTCAAGATAATGGAAAGTTTAGCTGGGTTGGGGAGGAGACATGGCATAAAATGCATGCCTACATTTTCTTCCCATATTGGTAAGAGCTTTGAGGGACTAAAGCTCAATGCTGTCCATTCATAGACATCTAATGGAAGGGTGGAGTCTTGTGGAAATGGCTGCTTACAGCCTTACATCATTTGATTTATGCTCATGCTGTTAAAAACTTAAACCTTAAGGCTTAAAGTGCTAGCAGCTAGACTGTAATACTCACTTGTTAGTGCTAGCAGCTAGACTATAGTGCTGGAAGTTGGAACTCCACAGGTGACAGTCCACGACTCCACAGTGCACACCTCGACCGGTAGTCAAACCCCGTCCAGACTCCAACTCCTTGCTCCAGCCTCGACGGTTTCAGACTTTCAAGTTTCAAGTTTCAACTTTAAAACAAAACAAAGGTAATGAATCATGATATCGACCGGTAGTCTTGTTTTGTAGTTGTCTTGGGTAGTTAGGTTAGGGAATGGGGTGGGTTAGGGGTTAGGGTAGGGAATAGGTTAGTTAAATTTTTAAATTAAAAAAAATAAAATAAACAAAGTTAAAACTTAAAAATGAAAAAAAATTGGCACCGAACCGGACCGGTCAGGCTCGAAACCGGCCGGTTGGACCGATTAGTTACCGAACCGGTCCCCGATCCGGTTAACCAACCGGTTTGACCCGGTTTCGTTCCGAACTGGTGAACCGGCTGGTTCCGATTCCGGTTTGGACGGTTTTTAAAACTATGATATATATATAACATCATAGTAATAAGATAACAATTAATATTAATTGTTAATAATGAACAATTATAAGTCAAGAGTCATGTTTTCTACGAAAAGGTACAATGGGCTTATAAAAGCCAATCAATTGTAAATTGTAAAACCACCTATTATCTTATCAATTATATTTTACTACTTATCCATTTATGGAGCCGTTGTCTTATTTACGCTAGAAGTTTACATAGAAGACGGATCTCTTTGCTTCATTGGTATCGGAGCCCCTTCTTGGGCATGTGATTCCCGCTATTGGCTATTAGTGAGAGTTTCTCTTAGCAATTGGTCTTTGACGATAGAGTGGCCCTTGGCCAAAGTCAAATATCCATTCAAATAATTCCACGGCATCATTCTCATAGTCCCCAACGCATACACCATCTGCGCGCTATCTCCCCTACCTTGCTAATTCCTCAACACTATGCGTTTTCTTCCCCTGCACCACGACTCCTCTACCCATCGCCACACCAGCTCCCCATTTTCCCATGTCTCATTGCTACACCTCCACACTGCTACACGCCACGTCGTTGCTCCACACCCTCCCGTCGACGCTCGCCCTCCCATGCAGCACTCATCTCCCATGCACTCCTCCGACTGCTACCACCACACCCTCCTCTGTGTGACATCCTTATTCTTGCTCCTGCCTACGCCCTTTCATCCGTCCTGTGCCATCTTCCACCCACGACCTTTCTCAGTTTCCTCATCAGTGGTATTTTCAATTACAAGTTTGCCCATTTCTTTCATTTTCTATCTGTAGCTTTTCCTTTTAGAAGTTCAGTGGTCCTGGGTTTACAATTCCAGGTTTTGGTGTCCTGGTTTTTGGTAATAATAGCACTTTTAGTCGTATTCTTTGTTGTTGACCTTGCTGTTCCCAATCTTCTTGCCTATTTTGTTTTTAATCATGAAGGACATTTTCCCGAGGTATTTCCTCTTTGCTTAATTGCTTTTCCTCATCCATTAGAAATGATATTATCTTCTCCAATGGATGTGAACATAATTGATTCAATGTGAATGCTACATTGCTATAACTCAAAGGCATACTGCAAAATAGTACAGCTTTTGCATTTTCTTGGCATACTGCATTTTCTTTCAACTTTTATGCCTACTTTTGCTAAATTTTTTTATCAAGGATCTCAGGTCATTTGTATGGCTTGACATAATTGCTTCATTATTAAACCTAAAGAGCTGCAACTTCAAGAAAATTTGGCATTCAACATCTTTGACCCAAAAAACCCATTCAATTCATCCCATATTTCTTTAGATAAATTTGCTAGGTCAAGGTGATGCAACTCAGAATCAGATACAACCAGTTCTATAAATGATTTATCCTTTGTGCCTATTCTGACAATCTATAAACTTGTCTAGCTGCACGGTGTTTAATTTTAGCATTAGCATGAATACTTTTAAAATTTGCAGACTAATTTAAACAAATGACAAGTGCAGCAAACTATTAAATTGAGCACATAGATCTGTGGACCAACATACAACTCACAAGATAGATCATACAATTTTACTCAGAAATTGAAGAATGAAACAGTGCAAAAATGGCTTGCAACTATGAATGCTTTCATTAATAAAAAATAATTAGATAATTAATTACAATGAAGTACAATGGCTAAATAGCCTCATGCAATTCGAATCCATGTGAGGAAATTTGAATTGGTTTTACTCTACTTGACTGTATGGTTAACTGACCTTGTCTAAATCATTATTGGAGTTCAAAATCCCAACTCAAGTGTCTAATTCAGTGTTAATTATCAGTTAACTAGTCTAACTAACTAAGGTAGGTGAGTAAATGCGCCTCTCCTACTTGCAACCATGCAAAGCTAGCGCTCACTGAGTAGAACTGAAAGCAACAGACTAGAACTGATTGTAACTGAATCCTAACTGAGCTTGACTAGTCACCAACTGAACTCAACTAATGGAGGTTGGTATCGGCACTACCAGTGGCTCCTAATTTGTAGGGAATCGGGATTGATCTAGGAGGCTCCTAAACTGATACATACAAGTGCAATCAGTGGCAGTTGGCCTCAATTAGTGTTCCCCACACTTTAGTAACTGGTACATGTGCCCCAATTAGGCCAAGTGGACCCAATGGTGCTAGTGACTAAATATAGACTGAAAGGACTCCTGATTTAGACATAATTGACCAAATTGGACAAGGGAGGATTATAATCCTAACATAAACAACATCAACACATTGTACACAAGATTTTTCATTGGGGAAACCTTTAAAGGACAAAACCCCCAAAAGCATTAGTAATTCATCTCGTAAATGAGATGGCTGAGTTCTTCAAAAAATTCCACAAACCTTAACTGAATTTGTACCACAGATCCACAATTACACAGAAAATGCCAAATTGGTTTTTTAACAAATTAGGGCTTTCTGCCCTAAAATTTCTCTCTCCTGCCTGGAGAAATCAAACTACCCAAAAATCTTCTGTGCTTCCCAGACCTATTTTCTCTCTCTTGCTCTGTCAGCTGCCTTGTCCGTACTTGATCTGTTGTTTCCCGTCTGTGCTGTTGCCCCACTGTACTGTTGCTTCCTGTTTTCTTCTGCTCGGGTCCTGCCCGAAGGGCTGCTGCCCAGTCCGACAGCATACAGTAACTGCCCGACAGTCTGTTGTAGCTGCCCGGGACTGCTGCTACGGCCCAACAGCAGGCTGCTGCTGCCCGACAGCTTGTAGCTGTTGCTCGGGCCTGTTAGCAGCCCCAAGGGGCAGCCCGAGGAGGATCCGGGTTTGCCTGAGGGTGTCCGAACTTCTGAGAAGCTGCTCGAGAGTGGAGAGAGAAGGCTGAGCCTTCACGTGGCTTGCCCATGGAAGAAAGGAGGGAAACCGAGAGAGAGAAAGGTTGTCCGAGAAGAGTTGGAGCTGCCTGGAGATGCTGACTGGTGAAGAAGAGAAAAGTTGTGTAAAATCCTAACTCAAAAATCTGATAAGAATGCAGTTGCTGAAAACCCTAGCTTAGGGTTTGTAGAAAACAAGTGTGAATGCCCTAGCTAGACTCATCCATGCTAGGGCATCATAGTAATTTTCCTTCTCTTCAATAACCTGGGAAATCTTCAGTTGGAGCAGCTGTACCTGTGAGAGCAAGTGTGTGTAGTAATGAATTGGATTGATCTTCTTTTATATCCTTTGAGTCACCTGTAAGTGGACCAAAATTAGAAAGGACAAAATATTAATATTTTATTCTTTTCTAATTTTGACTTTTACCTTTAGTGGTACTAAAGGTCTTTTTGCACTTTCACTTTTACACCTTAGTGGTACTAAGGGTCCTTATGTATTTTGACTTTTGCTTTAGCCTTCTTCAAGTGTCCTGTGGTCAATACAAGTGGTCAGGGTGGTCTTTTATCCCCACTCAAAGTACATCATCATAAACAAAGAGAATTACTAATGCTTTTTATCTCACACTCTGTGTGACACCAAGATCGGGTACTAAGGTGTCTTAACCAAGGGTATCTAAGCCTTGGAGAAGATCGCAAAGCCCACTGATCAAGGCTCAGAGTGTCACACATGCCTAGACCTGGTCTATGGCTTATGGTGTCTTCTTGGTAACAGACCAGGTGCCTCAGCCATAGGCTGCATAATTTGACACTAGGTCAAATACTTGGTAACATACCAAGCGCCTCCATTCTCCCAGAGAATGGCCCTTAGCCTCGAGCTGAGTCCCTAGTCCTAGACTAGGTAAATTTTTGGTAACTGACCAGGTGCCTCCATTCAAAAGAATGGCCACTCAACTCTAGGCTGAGTCTCCCAGTGCTAGACTTGTTCCACATCCTGGTCCCGGACCAGATGTCATCATTCAACAGAATGATCACTCAACTCAAGGTTGAGTCCCCCGGTGCTGGACTGGTTCCATATCGTGGTCCCAGACTAGATATCCCCATTCAATAGAATGGTCACTCAACTCTAGGTTGAGTCCACACCTTGTTCCCAGACCAGGTCTCTCCATTCTCCTAAGAGATTGGCTCTCGATGCTGCTCAGAAAAATCAACACATGTGTCAGTCCCATTGAATATCCCACAAAGATTTTTGTGTATCAAGAGTAGTTAGATATTCACCTTCAACGTATGGAAGTTTTATCCATTAGATTTTTCCAGCAGGGCTTCCATTTAGGTTTTTTTTGTGTATATCTTCCCTTTTAGTTGAAAAGTCTTCAAAGAAAAACAACCATTAGGAAATAAAAACCTGTGTCTACAGAATTTTTTTTCTTATAGGAGAATTTTTGCTTGTTGGTCTATTTGCACAAATTCTGCAGCCATCTGTGATGTGAAATGTACATATTTGAATCTGTGTTGTGTCTGGTATACACACATTAGCTTTTAATTTATCTGAGCTTATGTAATAGGTCAGCGTCAAGTTTCTTTAGGTTGCTTGTCATGCTTGCTTTAGGGCATGGTGTCTTGCACTCTTGGTCTGTCTGCGTTTGCAGGGTTACTGAAATTTGTGTCTACTTATTCAACCATGCCTCAACATTTTGACTTCTATGAGCATTCTAGTGTTTTTGAGTGCGTGATTCTATTGGGCCCGTTTACCTTTTGCCTTTCTCTTCATTTTTGAGCGACAATTACCTCCTCTTTGCAAAGATCTTGAATCTCTTGAGATGCAGTCTGTGTGCATAGGTTGATGTGCATGGCTTCTCTCTGTTTCTTGTGTACTTCTGTTTGAAGAGTCTTTTCTTTCTCTTTTTATTTTTTCAAGTTTTATACTTTATAAATTTGCAAACTATCTTAAAATTTTGAATATTTTTTCTGGCTTTTTAACTTTTGACTAAACTTGATTTTCCTTTTCTCTCTTCTTGATTACTGACAACTTTTGAGTCACTTCTCAGTCTTCATATGTACATTTCAACATTGCTCCGATTCCATGTTGAAAAGCAAAGGTACACAAGAGGGATATCAATGAAAGTATATTATTCAACAATGGAGTCATGGATACAATGAGATTGCATCCTTTTATTTATGATTTAGGTAGTTATTCCAATCATTTGTAAACTTTCCAAGAGCGCTATTGACTTTGGCTCTTTCTCTGTCAAGTCCCACAGTTTTGGCTTTGTCGCACCTAAGGACCTTGTATCCCATGTTTTAAAACTGGGAAGCGAACTTTGAATCAGCCGAGGGTCAACTCAGCTTGGAATCGGAACCAACCATGACTCAAAGCGGTTTGATTTGAATAACTTGGACCACTAAAAATACGTAAGATTTTACAAGTTTAACGAAAAAAATATATTAAAGATTTTAAACTATGATTCCAAACCATTAGAGACAAAATATGGAAGTCTACTCATGTATATACCATGTAAGGGTGAATATATCAAAATGGCACCAAGTGCGATACATATCTGGATCAAAATTAAAAATACATAATCATCAAAATCATTGCCTATATTGGGATCTTATTCATCAATAGCACCATGTTCCCCCCTCCTCTAGGTTCTAGCCCTTATGTCATGGGCTCATACCCACTCGACTCAAAATTGAAGTTTCTTTTTCCTTCTAGTAGCCCATGCGACACTACTTGGGTCTTCCTTGTTGGGGGTGAGACCAGCCCGGGTTGGAAGCCTAGCAGACGATGCATACTTCCTGCAGAACACCTAACATTTATATCTTGTTCAACTGTTATACTTAGTGAGTTATTGGATTAACACTTAACCATTTAATCGCTTAGCCACAGTACACAAGGAGAGAACACATATGAACCGGGAGAGTGCCCACTGACGTGTTCTCAGAAATCCCAAGAATTAACCTCTTGCACTTTCTTGCTTGTCGAGTTCCCCTTGATGCTGTCGCAGGGTCGCCACTTGCGGCTCTTGTCTTCTGCATTGAAGCCTGCACCAGTCCGCACACTTGCCTTATATAAGAGTGCACGCTTTCCTTGTGGGTGCAACCCAAGTGTAGTTGCACACTTGTCTCCAAGCGTACTCGTCTCCTCCAATATCTCGTGGTGTCCACTTCATTAACCTGCAGGTTCACCTGCTCATGTTTCCCACCGTGCTCATGCCTTGGACGTTTCATTTTGCTTAGGCACATGCCCATTTCGGTACACTCCACCCATGCTAACATCCTACTGTTGCTTGCTTGTCTCCATGCTTGGCGTGCTCCTTTGCTAAGCTCCCAAGTCGAGCTGTGTGGTGCACCCACTTTGTGCCTTTGGCGTCTTTTGGATACGCCTCCCCTCCCCTCCAAAGGATTCTCCCAACGCGTCCCACTTGGCATGGGATCTTAGCCCATTGCTGAGGTAGGACCATGACATTCTCTGCCATCCAATTGGTTGTCGTCCCAGCAACGTCATCATATCCATTTGTTTCGTCGTGGAGGTAGTCCATGTGCTTCCTTGAATGCTTGAATCTTCTCTCCAACCTTCCACAATGACTCATTCCACTCCCAACTGTTCTCCTCTTTTAGTAAGCCCTTCTATTTAACAAAGTATCCCAGATAGACTGTCCATCCATGTCTCACATGACGCTGAGCTAACACTTACTCTACTTCGCGATCTGGATGGTTCACTACCAATGTTAGTGCTTGGCTCGATATGGTCATGCCCAATTCGCCTCCATCGAAGTGGCATGCCTTCAGTTGGCTAATGTGGAAAATTGGATGAAATGATCTCATGTGTTTTGGGAGCTTTAGCTTGTAGGCCACCTTGCCTACCTTCTCTACCACTTCGAAGGGCTTATCATACCTTCACAGCAACGCACCTGCCATGCTTGTTGGTGGAGTGGACCGTGTCTTGCTAAGTTTGAGAAGTACTTTATTTCCCACTTGGAACTCCACTACACACCTTTCACAATCTGCCCACTTCTTCATCCTGTTGACGGCCTTCGTCATCTGAACACACGCCATTTTCCAACTCTTCATAAAGCTCAAAGTTGTTGGGTTTTGCCTAAAAGAACCATCTGCCACAATTTGCGTCATTAATGGCTGTTGCCCAGTTGCTAACTTGAATGGGTTGAGGCCTAACCAATCGACATTGTAATACAAATATAGCAAACAAAGGCCATAGGTTGAATTCAAAACTATCAGGTCCAAGTTCCAAAAAGCTGATAATTGTCAATCCAAATTCTAAAAGCACTAAAATGATAGGTGTATTGCTTGACAAACAAACTCAAAATTAACTAAAAATTGACATTAGGTTGCATACAGAGAGAAAATTAGAATGCAATCCCATGTGGGACACCCTCCATCACCTGGAGCTCTTTGGCAGAATTTTCCTCTTATACTACAATGCAGGGGAGAGATGTTGGGCATGGTATCACACAGACTAGCATTTTAAGATTAAAGCCCTAAACTCAATTATAGATTATGGATAATCAAGAGGGAGGCTAATGTCACCGCACCTAACTGTCTTCTCTATCTCAAGGGAGAGTCCCTAGATAGGATTACTCGATTTTAGCAAATAAGCATAAGGTGAGATCTGTTATCACCAGACTTGTAGTTTCCCTTATGAGATGGATCCAAGATGGATGGTAGAGGGATCAACAACCAAAGAGGTGAAACCAAGATAGCCTCGACTCCCAAATGGATGGTTGTCACGCCAATCGAGGCAATCTTCACTTGATGTTTTCTTAGCCCAAGACAACAATGGGGGAGACCCAGGTCTACTCCCGACAGGAGAGATCAAACCAAGACACCAAATCAAATCAATGGAAGATGAAGTACGTAAGGTGTAAGGTGAAGTAAACCCTAGATCTATTGATGAAGTCACCAGGTGAGTTATGGGTTGGATCAAGAGGTTTATGAAGTGTGAAATTGATCCAAGGTGGAAATACAAGTGACTTATGAGTTTTACTATTAGATCTAGAATCAAGGTACCAACGAATAATGAAAAAGTCCACTGCCTTGGGAACTGTGTCCAATGCAGGGATGCTAAGGACAAGATCGGGGCTATCTAGTACCGGTGGATAGACTTGACGAAAGATATGACAATATCAAAGTATTCAAGCCTGAGGGATAGGATCAAAACGAAGGAAAAATTGGCCAAATGAGGGTTGTGTTAGGGTTAAGAGATCAGTGCCTTGGGATTTGGGCCCAATGGAGTCACCTAAGCCTGACGCCTAGGAAGACCGACTTAGGGTTTGACCCGATCTACAATACCCAAAAATGGTTTGCCAAAAGATCAAGCGGTTTGATCCATATAATTTTTTGATTTTTTATATTTAGGGTTTTGATAGTAAAATAAAGATGCCAATGGATTGGAATCAAGAAAAGAAGAACTAACCTATGGATCTTACCTGGATAACCTTGTAGATGCCTTAATGATGATGATTTATGCCGTCCTGATCAATTTGAGAGGATTCAGATGAAGACTTTATGTAAATCAATTTGCCCAAGGAAGCCAATGCGCCCTCCCTCCTGCACAACAAACGTCAACCATATCAAATTTGATGCATCAAGAGAAGTGGACATATGCTATAGAAAAATAACAAGATGAAACCATAGATCACAATGATACTAATGATAACCCCTTGATACAAGCAATGCCAAACAAGCGAGTTGAGGAAGCCCTGCAAAAATGCCCAAGTGAAGTCACCCTCCTGTAGACAAGACAAAGTTTCCACGAAAAATATAGATCTCTCCACAAATACCCAAATTCTAGGAAGCAATAGACTTTCCAATCACCATCGAAGAACACCAGATGCAAAGGAGACCCAAGAATTTCCATGAAAGTTTTTCTATTATCAAGATTCCAAGAGCCAAAAACCCCCTTTACAATGAGAAGCTCTCTCCTTTAAATAGGAATGAGAGATACCAAAATCCTAACCACCTTTCAAATGGATGGTTAAGATTAAAAGATCAAAATGTTCTAATCAACGGTTGAGATGAGGTCAACATAAATTACATGGATCAATATAATAATATAATACATCAATGGACCAAATCGCCCTAGGAGAGGGGATCCCACTAAATATGACAAAATAAAAATGAATAAAGCTCATGGTGGGTCCAGGGGGTATTAACTAACGCCCCTAGTGTGTCCCCATGGCACAATATAAATAAAAATATATAATATTAAGTGCAAAATAGTGCTTCTCTGGGAAAATCGTGAGCCTCCAAAAGCTCCAGAAAATCATAAAATATGCCGAAGAGATGGGTGTGGGTCCACCTGAATGCCGAAACTACTGGAGAAGGGGTGGAAGACATCACACTCATCATCAAGACTCATCCCATGCCATTTCCTTGCCTCGGTAGCCCAAATTGAATTTTTCAGTAGCCATTTTTATCATTTTTAATCTGCCTCGGGAAACGTGAACCTGCCCAAACTGCCTCCTGGAGTGCCTGCGTTGTCCAACTGAGCTCACTAGGCTCTCTGGGAGGGTGGTATAATGGTAAAATCAAGTGGCTGGACCACCCCCTCCTCATACAACGCCCTAGGTGAATCAATCACATCATCTTTCTGCTTTGACAGGCCATTTAACATGGCAAAACTGTACCAGAATGGTATACTGAGACAAATCATCACTGTATTTGCTCGAAACTGAAAATAAGATGTCTCATTGGAATTAGTGAACCTAAATCCATCTAAGGTGCATACTCATACACCCTACAGATCCCTGCATGACAATGTACAATATCTAATATGCCCAGACACATAAAATAATAATCTGTAAATGATCAAATAATCAATAATATGACCCAGGCTAACATTAATCTGCTGCAAGTGTTTAGAGGTTAAGACATGCTCTACAAATCATTCAAGTAACAATTATGACAAGTAGTAATCATTTCACTAGCGATCTAGCAACCAAATATATAGAGTTTTGTTAATTAATTATAACTTAGACTAGACTTTCAAGACCATACTCACTCCATAGTTGTAATCAATTTGATAGTGAAGGGTGAAGGCCAAAAATCAAAAGGCTAGGCCAAAGGGTGACTACCAACTTGACATTGTGACACTTTGGATATGGAAAGGGGATACTCACTTAAGCATATGCCAGACAAGCAATAACACAGGGGATGGAAGTGCCTCACAAATGGGTAAGTTACGTTCAAAGGTGTTTATTCACCTTGACAAATGCTCACAATCCAAATCAAATACAAGTGAGGCCAGCAATCTTTAGATATAACTTTTAAGAACCATTGCTTTTTGGGCCTTCGAGTTTCCATAGCCTTGATCCATCCATTTGTTACACAAATTTTTATTTACTATGGCTTCATGCTCCATGCGTGTTTAAAAACACTTGTTACATGGGCTTTACATTTCATATTTCACATTTAAACTTCAAATCCAATTTCATTAGACTTGCCTTGCATTCATGTATGTTCAAAAACACTTCTTTTCATGAATGGGCTTTTGACAAGATATTCATTTCATTTCCATATACATTGTATTGATGGCAGCGCTATTTGTTTCAGGTTTAGGCAACACAGCCTAGGCAACTCAGAGCTGAGACACAAATAAACAGGGAAGCTTATCCAACAAAGAGGCTACAATGGGGAAAGGTCCTCCATGCCACAAGTCAAGTAGCAGGTCGAGTTATAAACATAATTGGAAGGTAATGGATGGGTGGAGATAGCGAACAATGAGACCCACACTAGCAAGCCAAAGTTTGGTGGGAATGATCACCTCTATTCTCCCCAATGAGGTTAAAACCAATGAGTATGGGTCAAGAACTTCCAGGTCTAAGTAGGGACATACATACATAATATCAATACAACCAAGTCCACGTATGTATATGATCACCAGATCATGACACTAAATGCTAAGACATGTCACAAGAATGAGTATAAAAGCAATAATAACCATAACACAAGATAATATATGCCGAGTCATATACATGCAAATAACCAATATGAACCTACATCTGTCCACTGAGAAACTGCTGCTACAACTCTGGGCAATATAGATTACTCTGTAAATGGCTAAATGGCTACATCAGTCTTCAAATCTGAGTGTCCTGAGACTCGGTCTTGGCATGGGAAAGTACTATAGTCCATCATCAAATAGTGATCCATCATAGATGCTCAACTCATCATCTCATATGTAAGGGAACTGGCTGAAACAGTGTATTGCAATATGAAAATAGAATATGGTAGCTTGACTACTATATATGTGATAACATCTGGCTTCAGCTGGGACAAGTGCTCTGCTGAATAGAGTGCTTGAGAACCTCAAAATCTTTGGTCCTCGCACTTTGCTACTCCGATCGTCGATCTTAATTTCGTAAACAAATTAAGAAATCCTTTAACTAACTCTAACAATCCCTAACAACATCCATGAAATATGGTGGTCAAAACCTCAATTACAATATCCAAGAGAAGAAAGGCCCAAGAAGGGGGTGCATCCATCATGTGAGGGTGAATGATGATAAGAAGAAGTCAATCCTAGCCTCTAAAGGCTTTCCAAATGTAGCGCTCCAAGAAAACTTCCTCAAAAGGTGGAGTGCTTCCTCAAATAAGGTGAATGCTCTCCATGAAAAGGCTCCAAAAGGCACACACGACAAAATACATTGTGGCTCTTTAAATGATAGTTTTGGAATTGCTAGCTTCCTCATTATTTATAAGGTTTTCTGTTATAACCACTTCTCAAAAATGTTGTAGCTACTCTGCATCTATTGGCATTGAGATGTTGAAAAGTTAACAAGGAAAAGTGTTGGACCCTTAACCTTGCTTCATGCGGAAGCAAAACTCTTTATTTAAATTTGCATGCGGGAAATGCATGCATGCATTTTTTAATTAAAAAGTTTGCATGCGGGATTTTGTATGAAACCCTAAAAGGGAATCAAAGTGTTAAAAGAGAGTTGAGAAGGAAAAAGGGGCACATAAGGTAAGTAGTGAGAGGCTACATAGGAGAGCGAATTAGTGCATGAAGAAGGGCGCACTTTTGAGAAGAGAGGGCACATTTTAGGTAGAGAGAGAGGCACATATGAGTCAGTGAGGGTGATCTCCATCTAGAGAACTGAGAGGGCGGTGGATTCATTAGTAGCAAAGACTGTTTTTGAGGACGAATTCATTTGCAAAGATTGAGAGGGCGATTTGCAGCTCTAGAAGAGGGAGCAAATCCCAAGGTAGTTAGTAGGAAGAGGGGGTGAAATTTTCAAGAGATCTTCAACAGTGATCAGGCTTGAAATTCAAGGCTTGGATTTCTGAGATAAGTTTGTGTGAAAATTGTGTATTAGATTTGTATTTCTTTTGAAAGATATTAATAAAGAACTTCTACTCTCTCTCACTGGTTTTCCTGCAAGTGTTTTTCCAGGGTCACATTGACCAAAAATCTCTGTGTCAATTTATGTGTATTGCTGGTTTAAAAGATTAAAAGATCTCATGTGTTTCATGTTATAAATATCTAGTAATGCTTATCTATGTTTCCATGCAACAAGATTTGGTTGGGCATTTACCAATGATTTATTGAGACTTGAAGCTGGGTTGGGGTTAGAGTATTTTTCAAGTAATAAGATAAACTTACATGAGATGGCACAATGTTTGGCACTTTGTCCAAAGATAACTGCTCTCGAGGCTAGGACACCCCTCCAAAACCGTTCCATAAAAAATAGCCTGGATGAGTGTGTAAACAACCCTCCAAAGGGTGGGTGCTCATCAAAGGGAAAACCATTGAATGTAGAACAAGTCAACAAGTGCAAGAGGTTTCTTCCATACGTTAAAGTGTCAGACCCTCTACCAACAAATAGATATATGTGCAATACTCCATCAAGTGTGGAATGGCCTTGACATATATGCTATGAATGTCCACATAACAACCAAACCCCAACCTCCATGCCAACTCATCAATCCATGAACCAAGGACACCATCAATAAAAAATAGGAGCATCTAATTCAAGAACATCTGTCCATAATAGATGACCAACCCATGAGGAAGGGGACAATACCTTCTACAAGCCACTGGAATGCCACAACAAATGCCACAAGAAAGAAACAGGGAAGGCACTCAACCAAAGATAATACCCAAAATTGCTATGATGCCATCTATGTTCCAAGTATCAAAAACTCTCCATTAACATTAATATTAGGCCATTAAAATCTCCATCAACATGTAAACCCTTGTTGAAAATGTGATAAAATTCACATTTAGACACCCATGCAAAATGGGGGTTAATATGGCACGTTGCTTTGACACGTGCAGATAGGTCTCTCTCTTCCTTGGTTTGAGGGATGTCATGGATGGTTGAGTCCTCCTTATTTGCCACCTAAGAGCATGTTTGAATTGCTTCTAGAGGGAGGTTTAAGAAATTACTCAATTTGTCAATCAAAGCAACAACAAAGCCCATTTTTGAGTTTAATTTTTGGAATTTGTGGTTCTAGGCCTACAAAAGGGCTCTTGTCTCTCTCTCCATGGTCTATAGAGTGTGATTTGAGCCTCTCTCTCCACATCACGTGACAAGCCCTTTTGGGTGCCTCCACCACAAGAGCTGAGTTGAATGAAATGTGGAAATGTGCATAGGTTTCTGAAACTAGAACATTTGGAAACATGACCCCCCCATAATGGGTACATAGGGGAAACATGGTATATAAAAGTACAAATAATATAGATATATAGGTTTTTAATATAGCACATTATTTTGTAAGGAAAAAAGAATGATACACATGAATGACATTTTAGAAAGAAAGCCATGTCTACATTAACTCTCATAGATGATTACATGATGTAAAACCCCATATCTTTGTGGTCTTGACTAATGCCAACCCCATACCCTCATACATGATAGAATTTGGTGGACACTCTGCAATCTTGCACAATGCAAACCCTAAAATTCTAAAAATTGTTAAATTTGTTGAATTTTGAATGGGATATAAAATTCTACCTTCTTCATAGGAAGTCCGATGGGGTTGGAACCACTATCATAGTATCAAGCAATTTGGAACAATTATTGGCAATGTTAAAAACTTAAGTAGAATGATAGAAAAGGTAAGATATAGGAGAAATTCAACTTTTACTTAAAGAATTTAATATTTCCAGTAATTGCGAGGGTGAAACTACTCAAAGCTCAATCCTCTATCTTTGTTTTGTCATAAATGTTCATTGGCAAAGATAGGGTGATATTTTCCTATGGGTTCCATGTGTTGGTTGTGGAGCCTGATCTTCCTAATTCAAAGATGTTATTTCAGCCGTGTTTGGATCCCAATACCTGTGGGGGGGGTGTGGGGCGAGGGGCTTGCCCCCCCACTAAAGTCGTCAAGGGGGTCCAGGGGGCGGAAAAAATTTAGGAAAAAATGCCTTGTAAAATGTTGTAATTTCAAAGTCATGACTTGGTCAAGAATGGGTGATTAATGGGCCCAAGGTATTTGGGAAACCCGTGGTATTTTCCCATGGTATTCCCTTTATAAAAGGAAGGCATTGTAATATGGCTGGGTATTGTATAGTATTGTAGCATTGTAAACAATCTTTGTGATTGTGTGAGAGAAACTGTGAGAGTGTGAACATGAAGTGCTACGGGGTTGTTGCAGGTTGTATCCCTTCATTTTGCTGGATGGTATAATAATAAAGGATTGTTAATTTCTGTGTGGACGTAGCCCATCTTGGGTGAACCACGTTATATCTGTGTCTCTCTTGTTGTGTGTTTAAGATTTGCATCTTGTTTAATTATATAATTATATAATTGTTATTGCTCCGCGATCCTGTTTTTCTAACAATGCCAACCCCATACCCTTATACATGATAGAATTTGGTGGACATTCTGCAATCTTGCAAACCCTAAAATTCTAAAAATTGTTAAATTTGAATGGGATATAAAATTCTACCTTCTTCATATGAAGTCCGATGGGGTTGGAACCACTAGCATAGTATCAAGCAATTTGGAACAATTATTGGCAATGTTAAAAACTTAAGTAAAATGATAGAAAAGGTAAGATATAGGAGAAAGTCAACTTTTACTTAAAGAATTTAATATATCCAGTAATTACGAGGGTGAAACTACTCAGAGCTCAATCTATCTCTATTTTGTCATAAATGTTCATTGGCAAAGATAGTGTGATATTTTTTATGGGTTCCATGCCCTTAATGGCACTTGGGTGGGTTTGCAAACTTCCAAAAAATGCTTGAAACATCATTGTAATCGTTGAAATGCCTTGGAAATTCAATGGGTAGTACTATATGGCGTTTCTAGATTTGGAAACATCACATGGTACAATAAATGGAGTTTCGTATTTGTTTTAGCGTTTCTTGGCATTTCAGGTACTTGGAATTTTGATTAGGTAGGCGTTTTGGAAAAACCATTTGGTACATTTGATAACGTTTCATACCATTTCGATGTTTCTGGGTGTTTTGAGTATGGAACGCTACATGGGAGGGGTTTCTTGCAACACAGTAGAAGAGTTTTCTCCCACATCTTATGCCATCGACTCCACTGTAGAGTCAATATAGCTACCTCCTTATGAACTTTTGAAAGTGTTGCATTTGCCACTTGGCTTGAGATTTTTCACATGTCACACACCATTGGTTTCGACATTGAGCCGTGGTGTTTGCAACAAGAAAGTAAAGCTGGACCTATAGACAGCCACCCTATGTACCACCTTATTGGAGTTATAGACAAAGCCACCCTATGTACCACCTTATTGGAGTTGTTGTTCCTTCAACAGAGTACAAGGCCATGGGACTTGAAATGTTGGATCCAAATACTAGATGGAATGGTAGGACTATCCCCTAGAATTTTCCAGGGAAGGGAATTAAACTACCTGTAGTAGTCAATAAAGGCTAGGGATGATTCATGTTCCAAGCTGCGACCGACTGAGTCCATCAAGCTTTGGGCACAGGGATAGGTGTCAAATGCACATCCATCGACCTTGCATGTAGTAACACTTATGCATGGATGCCATTAAATATTTAAGAAGTTGAATATCAAGGGATTCCTCCTTTATCCTCATGATCCACTCATTCAATTATAGTCCAATGTTTGTGAGGTGATCAACCTTGACATTATCCACCTGAAGTACTTGGAAGGAGGATATTAATTCAAACCTCTTTACTAAGTCTAGGGATCTTGGCACCAAATGTTAGAGTCCTATAGTTTGAGGTATTGTGTGTTGCATAAGAAACACTCTTTACTAGGGGCCTAACGATCTTTGCACCAAACGTTAGAGTTATATATTTTGAGGGGTTGTCTATATTCTGATGGGTTATGTGTTGCATAAGAAATTGAATAATAATTAAGGACTCTCGTTTATGTTTTGGAAACTCGTACCCATTTCATTGTATCATGCAAATAAGGTATTTACTACTTAGCACTTACTCATTGCCTACTATTTGTCTAAGTTGCCAGGAAATGTGGGTACAGGGATGAGGACGGGGATGCCACTTTTTGAAACAGGGTATTTGGGTACGTTTGAGTACTATATATATATGTCAAAGTCACATCATACATGCATATTTGATATTTCTAAATTCAATGATTCATATGAACATTCACATTGAAAATTTGAAACATAAAATAATAAATTTGATAAATCATATGGCATAGACTCATAGTAGATATCAAGTGGAAGATTGGAAGACCAAAGTTATATTAATATAATTAATAACATAAAATATTATATGTCCACGACACCATGAGTTCAAACTTCATTGTGATACTACCTTAAAATTTTTGCCTAATGGCATTTCTAGATATGAAAAAAAAAGTTCAAAACAGCAAACATTGAACAATGAACAAGATAGCTGATTTGGTTTCCTCAAGCCATGTCGTTAGCATCCTCAGGATCAATGTCATCGACATCACTAAGGTCCTTTGCCATGCCGTCGCTGGAGTAGTGAGCCTGGAGCACTAGCAGTGAGAAATGGAGTGCTGTGCGAGTTTAGGTAAGGGGCAAGGGCACAAAAAACATGTGTTTTAATTTTTAATTTTTAAAATTTTAAACTTTAAACATTGCAAATTGACCCCTCGACTGACGAGCTAAGGTAAATTGCCCAATGGTGTTTCGCCCGCATACCCAAACACGGTACCAAAACCCATGCAAGTACCCTATTTTCATAAATGAAGTACCTGGTACGTGAGGTTGGATTTGAGTACGACTGGGTACAAACCAGGAACTTACCATTTAAGTACCCAATTACTCGGTATTGGTTTATGTACCCGACCCCTCGATATGAGTACCCATGCAACACAACTATTTGAACTTAAACGAACTAGTACCTTTGATGGGTATTGCTCTAAGTTGCTAGGAAACTTGGGTATGGGGATAGGACGAGGATGCCACTTTTTGAAACAAGGGACTTGGGTACATTGGGAGTACTATATATATATATTTAAATTTTTATAATTATAAATTTATAAATTATAATACATATAAATTTGAAATTATTTTCACTATACATATATATTCATGTGCATCCATATGAATCCAAATCATTATATACACAAATATGCAAAGTTTCTCATGTATATAGCAAGGGTGCATACAACTAAGAAAACATCAAGCGCAATCCATTTTTGACCCAAAATACATAAACAAAGAGGCTAAATGGTCTATAGATTCCAAAAGCTTCATGCAACAAAAAGTAATTACATATAAAAAACCTTGCATATGTTGGGATCCTATTCATCAATAACACTCTGTGCCCCCTCCTCTAGTCTAGCCCTTGCATCTACCTTGAATCTCGAAGTTGGTTTTTCAAGGACATTAGTCAACACCTAAGAAACTAGACACCTTGGTTTAGGGCTATGTGTCCCATGTTCGCGTGTCGGGCACAGACACGTTGACAAATCGTGTCCGACATGACTGTGTAGCTTGTCCCGTGTTCGGACATGCGTGTCCGGGGACTGGCACAGCGTGTCCCGAAAATAGGACACGCAACCTGTGAAAAAGACGACCGAGCACTTTTTTCTCTTTTTTTTCATTTGCAAATGTTGGGAGAACTCAGAGAGGTTGTTTTTTGTAGGTGAAGAGGATTTGAAGTCTTTGGAAGGGTGCTAAAGTCCATTTAAGGTGGATTTGGTTGGCTGGATTGCAAGCTCAACCATCAAACAAGAAGAACAATGTCTCATTCAGCTAGGGCAGGAGCTAAAGGGCAAAGGAAAGGGATAAATGCCCCATCTATTATCTCCCCTCCTATTCCTCCAAACACAAGCTCTTCTACTCCTGTTAGTGCTCCATCTGCTA
>LPNX010534453.1:346494-362942 GCA_001517045.1 Pseudotsuga menziesii | reverse complement strand
AGTGGAGCTCATGCTCCATTGAGCCCTGTTTTAGCAAGACAACAAGCCCAAGAGAAAAAATACCCTTTGTGGAGGTATGTGACTAGGAAAGAAGGGCCTGGAGCAAAGCTATGTGGGACAATGTGTCTTGGACTTGCAAGTTTTGCAAAAATGAGTTTAAGAGCACATATTACCGAGTTAAGGGCCATTTGTTGGCCCTTCCTTCTTGTGGGATTTCTTCATGTAAAGGTGTGAGTGTTACCCAAAGGATAGAAATGGGAAAGGAGGATCAAGAAGGCTTAGGCAATGTAGAAGCAACAAGCAAGAAAAAGGATGAGGATCCTCTTGAAAAGCAATGGCCAAAAGACATTTTAATTGGCCAAAAAAGACAAAAATCAATTCCTAAATAAATGGAAACATGTTTGGGACATGTTCGGAGTGGTGGCAAGTTAATTGGCTATAAAAAATGAGCTATCTGTGAGCGAAATCGACTTGATCCCAACCAAATCTAATTGAGGCAAGTCATCTCAAGATAGAGGGGGGTGCATCTCTGTTAGAGAGGGCACATTCCATGATTTGGCACATGTGAGGGGGAGCACCTCTTGCGATGTGGTGTCTTCATCTTTTGTTGAATCCTTATTTCCTAAATCATCTCTAGGAACTCCCCTTCACTCCCTCTCATCTCATGATGCGCCCTAGTCTTCTTTAGTTTGCAAATGCGCTTCCCCTGGGTCCCAATTTTCTATTGAAGCAAGGCATTTTTGCCTCTTCTGCGTTAGAAGGTGGAAACTCCGCTTGCATTATTGTAATACTCTTTTGAGTTGGCATTAATAAAAGGATTTGGAGCCTATTCTAGTGTGGTCAATGGTGGTTTAGATGCATGGCTCAATGAACCATTGAGGTAATATGTGTACTTTCATAAGCTTGGTCATGTTTGGGATTAGTGTCCTTTGAAGGGAATTGTATTCCAATAGGGTAAGAGGTAAATACTTGTATGTTTTCTTCTTGTTGTTCACCAAGGATGCCAAGAGGACAACCATGTACCAAAAAGATCAAACCGTACCATGGCGTCGTAGGGCAATTTTGCCCCCTTTTTTTCTTCTCTCCTCCATGAAATTTTCGCACCCCTGTGGGAAATTTTGTAAGGATATGTTAGTATGGTGGTCAAAGTTTTGTAAAATCTTAGTTGCCTAAGACTTTATCATTAAGGAAGTCCTTTCATAGAGTGTTTTTTCCCTTGGGTGCTTAAATTTGTTTTTTAGCAATTTTAATTACTTGAGTTTTTCACTCAAATTTCCCCCAAAGTGGTGAAAGGATTTCAAATGATCCATCCCATGGGATGATTAAGGTTTATGAATGTTGTATATTACCATGCTAAACATTTTCTAAAGTCTTGCGAGATTTTATTAAGTTTTACCTAGTTTTTTAAAATATTTTGTAATTAAAAAATGTCCCTCAGCTTAAAAAGATCAAACCGTACCATGGCCTAGCAAGGCAATTTTGCCCCCTTTTTCTCTTCTCTCCTTCTCCTTGAATTTTCTGCACCCCTACGAGAAATTTTGTAAGGATATGTTAGTATGGTGGTCAAAGTTTTGTAAAAGCTTAGTTGCCTAGGACTTTATCATTAGGGAAGTCCTTTTATCGAGTGTTTTTTCCCTTGGGTGATTAAATTTGTATTTTAGCAATTTTAATTGCTTGAGTTTTTCACTCAAATTTCCCCCAAAGTGGCGAAAGGATTTCAAATGATCCATCCCATGGGGTGATTAAGGTTTACAAATGTTGTATATTACCATGCTAAACATTTTCTAGAGTCTTGCCGGATTTCATTAAGTTTTACCTAGCTTTTAAAAATATTTTGTAATTAAAAAATGTCTCTTAGCTTAAAATGTTGTAATGTAAAATGTTGAATTTTTTAATACCTTGGAAGTTGTTCCCCTAAGTGACTTTTGCCTAAGTCACTAGAAAAGGGGTTTTGTCACTTGGACTTATTTTAATGACTTGAGATGAGCATTAAATGCACTTTAGAGAATAAAGGGTACTTTAAGTAAAAATTTAAAAATTGTTTGAATTAATTTTTAAAGTGTAGAGAAAAGTGATTTTATCACAACCACTCATCTAATCTAATATGGGCCCTTGGAGTATATGGCTTTTCGCTCACCCTAACCATTTTTACCTAAAAGACAATTTTTCCAAGTGAAGAGGCACTTTTGCATTTTGAGAGAGAGAGAAAAACGTAGGAGGGCATTTTTCTTTGGCACAGAAATCGAGGAGGCAAGTACATCAGCTTGGCTCGAAAAACAAGGTAGCAGTAAAGTGCATTTATTGCAGTCGTACTGTATTGTCCGTACGGTATGGATTTCGTATAGGGCACAAATATCGAGGTAGATATTTTTGGCAGGAATTTCGAGGCAGTTTCCTACAGTACAGGGTGTACATCCTGTCCGTACAATGGATTTACAGTCTTGTAGTAGCACAGAAATCGAGGAGGGTACAAACAAAAATTTTCAGAGTTTGCAAATTTCTGAGTTTGACACAAAATTCGAGGCATAATTTTTATCTTCCGGTTGAGATAATTTGTGATTGATATCTTTGTCTTTTGCTGTATTTTCCAAAGATAAATAAAGATTCTCTCTCACAGGTTTTCCCCAGAGGTTGTGGTTTTCCCTGGGTCATTGGACCAAAATTTATGAGTCTGAATATTTGTGTGAATGTGTTTTTAATTGCTGCTCATAAAAGTTGTAGAAATTCTTGTTGTGTTTCAGTCCTATATTGTTTATGAGAAATTATTTAATTTGTAGTAGAATGCTAAATTGGGTTGGGCATTAAACAATGTTTTATACAGAGTTGGAAACCGGGTTGGGAGAGTGCTGAAAATTCTACATGGTATCAGAGCTTTGTTAGAGAAAGAACATATTTTTACATAGTGAAAAATTTCAGATCTTCAGTGATTTCTTTTGTCAGTGGGTAACACCTTGTTGAGATTTGAACTTTGCAGAGAATATGGCAACATGACTTAGGTTGGAGGATAGGCTTGATGGGGTTGGGGATTTTGTCCCATGGAAAGCTAGGCTAGTGCTTATATTGGAGAAAAATGAGTTGTGGGAAGAAGTCTTTTACAATACTACAACTAATCCTATTGTGATTCCCCCTTCCACCGATGCTCAAGCACTTTCTGCCCTTCAACAAGAAGGACATAAACGCTAGAAGAATTATCCTAGATGCAGTAAAAAATCATGTGATCCCACACATTTCTAGGAAGACCTGTGCATATCAAATGTGGGATGCTTTGACCAGCTTGTTTCAAAGCTCAAATGAGAATAGGAAGATGGTTTTGAGAGAAAAGTTGAAAAGTATCAAGATGGCCAAAGCTGAGGGTGTGATTTCCTACCTTACTAGGATTTCTCATGTGAGAGATGAGCTTGCAACAGTGGGGGAGGTTGTCCCTGGTTCTGAGCTAGTGCGAACAACGTTGAATGGGGTTACAAAGCCTTGGGCTGTTTTCTGGAGGCTATAGTAGCCACGGAGAACTTGCTTACATGGGATAGGATTTGGGATGATTTTGTTCAGGAGGAAACCCGGAGAGGTCTTTTGCAGGGAAGCTCTTCGACTAGCAGGGAGGATGAAGAGAATGTGGCTTTGACTTTCAAGGGAAAGAAGAAGTTCAAGAAGGGCCCCAAGAAGGGTGGGGCTAAGCAGCAGGATGGACAAAAGAAAGACTTGAGCACTGTAAAGTGCTTTGCTTGTCGAAAGTTTGGGCACTATGCTGGAAATTGCCCACAAAAGAAGAAGAAGAAGCAGCAACATACAACAGCTTCTGTAGAGGTTGAGGAGTTTACAGCTAGATTCGAGAGAGAGTTTTCTCTCTGTACTGGGCATGTTGATAGAGAGAGAGCATCCATCATCACCAGTGCAGACATTGATATTGAGAGGGAGTATTCCTTGTTGACTGGCCATTCTTTGAGTGCATCCACCACCAGCACGTGGTATATTGATAGTGGAGTTTCGAGCCACATGATAGGTGCTCGAGAGATGTTCTCTGAGCTTTCACAGTAAGGGATTGATGTTGAGGTCGTGTTGGGGGATGGCACAATTGTCAGAGTTGTTGGGCATGGGACCATTACATTTCAGAGAGAGTTCATGAGTCCCATGATTTTGAGAGATGTATTGTTTGTACCTGGGCTGAAGAAGAACTTGATCTCAGTTTCCATGATCGAGGATAGGGGTCTTGGGGTGTCCTTCCTGGATGGACATGTGCGTGTTTTTCCCAAGACTACAGGACCAAATGCTTATTACACCATTGGAGTCAGATGTGGGAAACTGTACAAGCTCTTGTTTCAGCTCCAACATGCTTTGACACATAGCAGCGACAACAAGCTTTGTGAGCTCTTAAATTCGTATGCAAAATGAATGACATTAGGTTGTCTTTATATAGATTTGTACCCCAAATTTTATGGGGCTGACCTGCCCTAAAAAAATTGAATTTAGTTTTAATTTTAATTTTTTTAAACACTTTTCTTTGGTCGGCTCACCCAAAAGATGGGGTTAACATTGCCACAAAAATTCAAAAATTATTATCTCTTCAGTCGTGAGGAACCGCGTGACGTGCCACCTACTGTTGGAAACGACATGACAATGGCTATCTCCCCATGATGGGTTTATTTGCAATCCCATGGTCCAATACCCTTAAAATCTTCAATTTGTTCAGGACGTCAAAGACCCTACACATGAGGATGCCAAAGACCATACCACCAACTATAATAGTTTCAAAATCTTCTTCAACATATCAAGGCATGTCCATGGGCTCTACCTCCATCTACATCCCAAAAGCCATATAACCACAAAGAGGACCATACATCACCATCAACAAGCTACCAAGTGTGTGGGTTCAAGGACTTCTTCAACCATCTCAACCACACTAGGAGACCTCCAAGGGTCAAGATCCATAATGACATCACCTATGGGGTTGCCAGACCTTCTCCTGGGGTGCTATGACACCATCAGAGCATGAATGGCCACATAATGGGTCATTAATGCTTCTTCAACCCATCTAAGGTTTCTCCATCATCCATCAAGGATTCAAGACCATCTCCAGGGTCTTTAACACCATCAGCAGGGTCTTCAACCTCTTCAACAAGATGGTGGCATCAAGATCCAGCCTTGTGGATACAGGGACCTTGTCAACTGGGTACAAGGTGCTTCAAGGCACAAACCCATTCTATAAGGGATCCAAGGTACTGTAGGTGGGACTTGGTGGCATCAATGATGACCTTGTGGGGCCACTGCAAGTCCATGTTAGAATCAATGACAATTTCATCAACAATCTCCCCCTTTGTCATTGATGACAACAACTAATGCTCCCCCTGTGAGCATACTCCCCTTTTGCCTTCATCTCTCCCCCTTTGGCAACAATGGCAAAGGGTGACCACAAATCTGCATCTGATCATTGATCACTGCTCCCCATGTCGATATGCATGATCCTAGGACCTGTCTGTATGCTTGGAGTAATCATCCTTTCTTCTTTGAGTTCATCCTCCAGCCTCATGAACTCAAGGTGTTCTAAGGTCTTTGAGAGACCTTACACTTGGCTTGCCATATGGCAGCCATCCTCCATGCTCTGATCAACCTCTCCTATTTGCAACTGCTCGGTCTTCTTCATCCATACTTGCTTCTTGGCATCTGTCCTTTCAACATTTGTTTCTTCGTCTGTATTGACTTTCCTTGACGAGCTATATACGAAACTTCTCAAGGGTTGTTCTGTGTACTCCAACAATCTTGAGCTTTGTGCCCAAGCCCACTGCAACTATAACACCTCATCGTACGACAATGTGCAGCAATGTGACCAACATTGTTGCATGTCCAGCACCTGACTGAGCTGTTGGAACTTCCAACACTTCTTTGATCAACTTCATGTCTCCATGCCTGAGAGTGTCCTTAAATGTAGGCCTTTGGCTTCTGATCTTCAAATCTTCCTGCATTGGTCTTCTTCCAAGGTTCACTGGTTTTTCTTGTTGATGTATAGGAAGGACTCTTCCTCGGTTGACTTCTTTGACTTGCACATTCTTGGGCTTTGTGACCAAGCCCACTGCATGTGTAGCATCTCAAAGTGTGACATGTGGCAACAACATGTCCAACATCTGACTGAGTCATTGGGCCTTCCACCACTTCTTCTTCCATAGAGTCTACACTCCACAACTTTATGACCAAAGTTAGAACAAAAATAACAATAGCCATTGAAACCACTTTCATACCTAGGTCTTGGAGTTGTTTCTTTTCTGAGCTTGCTTTGAGGAATAGACCTAAATCCTTGTTTCATCTTTGGACTTCCAAAGTCCTTGTTGTCAGGTGCATGGGGAGCAGCTTTGGACGTTGATGGACCTGCTTCTAGAGTCTTCGGAGACCAAGTGTCATCTTTAGATTTTTCTTTGTCCTTCTTGTAACCAAGAACAATTTTGTCACATGGAGATCTTTGGCAATCCAAGATCTTATCCAGGAGAACTGAACTGTCCTTGAACTTGACAAAAGCATCATTCTTCTCACCTTTCTTCCTGAGACCAGCTATCTCCATTTCCAGCCTCTAGATTGTTTCCTCCTTTTCTTCCAGCTGAATCTTCAGGATTTCTTCTATCCTCTTGGCTTCCTCCAGCTGAATATTCAAGATTTCTTCTATCCTCTTGGCTTCCTCCAGCTGAGTCTTCAGATCATGATTGACCTCCCTAGTTTCTTCAAGCTCTTCAGCAGGCTCTTCTGGTTCTTCCTTTTGATTGATCAATTCAGTCTTTAGTTGTTCAACTTCAACATCCTTGTCTTTCATTTTATCCCGCAACTCTTTGCCCTTGTGTTTGAGCTTCACAAGCAACACTTTCATTGTCATGGTCTTCTGTTGATATTCATTCAAGGAGTCCAAGATTTTCTTTTTGAACTTCGTGAAGTCACAGTGGTTCAAATTTACTCTGTTCAGGAACCAATTGGCTCTGAGATCAATATTTAGCAACGTGAAATGTATCTCATGTGCAATCTTTGATAGCCCTTCATCATCATCTGCAAGAACCTTCTCAATTTCATCACACAAGCTATCATTATAATCACTCGAGTCCATACCTTTTATGGAGTCCTCTTCTTGCTTGTCTTCTTCTTGATTGACTTCTTCCGGGGGCTTGTCTTCAGATTCCTGATCTATCTTTTTAGGTTCTAGTCTTGCCTTCTGATACTCGCTTTCCAACTTGAACCATAGGTCTTTGGCTGAAGTGTACTCCCCTACACTTTCCTTCACTAAGCTAGGAAGTCCATCCATGAGGAACTTCAAGGCTGTAGTATTGTCCTTCTTTGCTTTCTTCTGTGCAGCTGATTTGCCCTTCTTATTTGATGGAGCGTGTGGATTGATCACAATCTCCCAAACACCAAAGTTCTTCAGATAAGCCTTCATCTTGCTCCTCCAACTAAAATAATCTGTCATATCAAGTATAGGCAAGTCACTGTTTGATGACTCTTCCTTTTCCCCCATTGTGTCTAAGGATTTCCTTCAAGCTTGTTAGGCTTGTGATGAAGGCCTGCTCTGATACCAATTGTTGGACACAATGACCACATTGAGAGGGGGGTGAATCAGTGTGTGAGCAATTTATAAACTTTTTACATTCTTTTAGTCAAACATAATATAATCAAATGCATCGGTTCAATCAACCAAGAGTCATAAGCACATTCATCACATCAAAGAGACAAAAATATTTGCAATTTGATCTTTATTTATTGTACATAGAAGACAACAATCTTCTCAATTATAATCAACACCAATTGATAAAGAGATCACCGACTCTGAAACAGGACCCAGCCTGGTTTTCTTAGCTCCAACTAAGAATGGTTTGAGGAATCCAATCCTCAAGTGCAAGTCACTATTTGCAAGCTTGATGCCAATCACTGATTGTCATCAATCTGCTGCTCAACCATCTCTGCTCATGCTCATCATCTCTACTGATGATCTCTGCTTATCAACGCTGCTTCTCATCACTACTGCTAGTCATAGGTGTGCTCATCAATCATCTTGTTCAACTGCTCACTGTTGCCACGTCATCAGCATACTGTTCATTAACGCATCATCATCATCATCATCATCAAGGCATGTATGTTTCATCAAGGTTCCAAGATTACCAAACAGGTCTGAAACATCGTGGTCATAGGTTACTGTCACATCATTATGTACAAGGCTCCATCATACATCGAGCATACATTATCATAGGATATGCATTATGATCATCATAGGGTTTATATCATCATGGTCAAGCTTCGACTTTGTAAACGGCAGTAGACTGTCATTGTAGCTTCGTAGAGTTTTCAGCATCATTATTATAGAGTTCATCATCGTACATTTCAATCTGAAGGTATCAACATACCTTGTATAAAGTCCTTCAGACTTCTTTCCTAGACTCTATTGATTTGTTGTAGAAGACCTTACTCTAATTCAAAACATCAAAGAGGGATCTGTCTGCTTTGACTTTTTATGCCCAAAAACAAAAGATCTAACAGACTGCTATGACTGCCTCAACAATCTTCCAAAAGAAAGTCCTCAAAGATTTTCAACTTGAACAAAAATTTGCTGCTGTTTCAGACTACAAGCACTTTACCTGTGCAAAATACCTGTGTATGTCACACTTAAAGAGTGTAGATTTGTTGCTGTACAAGTGGACAGTTTGCAATGGCTGGTAAAGATTTCAAACCAAAGCCAACTTTGTGGGTCCTCTGTCAGATCCAGTGAACTACTTTTTGTCTTCAATTCTGGACTCCACGAAGATGCCCAGTTCACTCCATAGATATTCCTTTTGCTGGTGTTTATTCCAAAGGATGACTTCTCACCCAACGAATTAGGGCATCATTATGTTAGTATAATCCTTCAAGAATTTGAGACTGTTCTGCTCATTTAGGGCTTTTATCAAACCATTCAAAAACCACAAAAGGAGTTACATACTACTGCAATCTTGTGACTGTCATGAAGTCTGCCACGTCTTCACCCGAATCGAACACCACTGTTTGCTGCTATAGACTGTTTAGATAAGAGCTGGATGAGGTTGAGATAAAGACTGTATATTTAGGGCATCAACAACTTCAATTATCCCGTAAAGTGTTGACTGCTCCTCAACTGAATTCTTCCTTGAGACAAGAAGACTTCTCTGCTGCAAATTAGGGCCTTTCTTGCTGCTGCCAAATGTTTGAACTGTCAAAGATTAGGGCATCATTCCACTGTTGCAAAACCACCGTGTTTCTTCAGTTATCACTGAGACAATCTCAGGCTACTTTCATTGGCTGTACATCACTATTCATGCCACTTTCAAGCTTGACTTGGCCATCAAATTCAGGACCATGCAAAATGCTAAGCAACTTGGACTGTCTAAACACCATAGAAGATTCGGGGTTCACCTTGATTGCTTCTACAATTTTCACCTTACCTCAATCAATAGTCTGCTGAAAAAAATTAGAAATTCAGACTGTTCCTTCATCAAAACTTGTAACCCTTTCCTCGCTGCTGCAAAAAATTAGGACTGTTCTCTTTCACTATAATTTTGGGTCTCTGTTGACTTCTTGAAGTGTTTTAAAATGATACAAACTGTGCTGCTACAAATAGTCACTACTGAGAGATAAAAGAGTAAAAACAAAATTAAAATTCCTCTGCTGCAAACTTCTGGTTTTCTTCCTTACTGCTGCTAAAAACGTGACTGCTCCTCCACTGTCACTGCCTCAGCCCACGAAAATTGCAGAGCTGTATTCTTCTTAAATTCGTATGCAAAATGAATGACATTAGGTTGTATTTATATAGATTTGTACAATTTTATGGCGCCGACCTGCCCTAAAAAATTTGAATTTAGTTTTAATTTTTTTTTTAAACACTTTTCTTTGGTTGGCTCACCCAAAAGATGGTGTTAACATTGCCACAAAACTTCAACAATTATTATCTCTTCAACCGTGAGGAACCACGTGATGTGCCACCTACCGTTGGAAACGGCATCACAAGGGCTATCTCCCCATATCAAGGCACGTCCATGGACTTTTTCACATGTCCCTTCTGAGAAGAGGACAAAGCTTGAGCCCATAGCAGATAGAGGCATCTTTGTGGGGTATGATGAGACTTCGAAGGCCTTCCACATTTATCTTCCTTCTCTGAGGAAGGTTGTTGCGAGGAGGGAAGTGAGATTTGAGGAGGAGTGGGCCTTCAAGAAGTCTAGAGAGTCGGTGCAGGGAGAGTAGTAGGTTCCCACACCTTAGGTAGCTTCACAGGTACCTTCAGTGTAGATGACAGGTTCACAGGTTTCTGTTCAAGATTCCTACTCTAACTAAATGTTCAAGTTTTCCACGATATCCCAAGTGGCTACCTCAAAGCTTCACATAAAAAAAAGGAACCACACTTTTACTAACTACTCCAGCCCATAGACGAGCTACCTAACATAGAGTGGATCTGCCACGTTTTACTTAGCTGATGGGTGTACAGATCTCTAAATCCAAAGACACAGACTTATTTTTATCTGCCATATGCTTTGTCCAAAACAATTCACGCTAAGGTTTAATCTCACCGTTCTGCTGCCTTTCATGATTGGGTAACTGAAGTCGGTTTCCAGGGACTTATGAAGCCGATCCGCCATAACACGTGCCTTTATGAAGCCGATCTGTCAATTTAACTCAACACTAAAATGGAACCCGGGCTCCACATGGCAAAGAGGAATCCCGTGAATGGCTGCTCACGATATAGCATGTAGTTATCAACTGCCAGTTGAGATGATAGATCGATTTTTAACTTTGAGTTTGGTGATCCCAGTTGGATGGTTTCCACGATTTCTGTGTGGTCAACATCTCGGTATTTCAAATGGTGATAACTACTACCATTTATTGAAATCGGCATCATCGACGAGGAATGCTCCCCTTTCTTTTTGTTGAACTTAGTGTTTATGCGATATCTCTGTAATCTTCAGGATCCACGCCAAAAGTTGACTCTCAGTTGCGCCAATGGTGGCTATCTTCCAGTAGCTAACAGACCATGATTTGTATGGCGTAGTTGTTTAACAGACTTTGAAACTGATCATCATGCACCCGACAGTTAAATAAAACGTGGGTCATCTAGGTAAGTGGAATCGCTGCAAAACCCCATGTGAAATCAGCTGCCCAAAACTGAAAAGGAGCCAAAATTGCGACTCGGCTGTCACAAAAAATGTCTTCAACTGTCAATAAAAAGCGTGTATTGCTTCGTGTGAAGATACCCAGGCTCAAGTTCATTAGCAATCTACTAGATACTCCAATATCATCATCCTCGACGTCTTTAACAATGATGACAACGACCATTGTCCTATGAATTTGGTATTTTGACAAAAGAACTTGTGATTGGCTGCCCCGAATGAAAAAATTGTGACCGCTGATCAATTTTAACCTCCTCATCTTTACCTGTGTGAACCATCTGCATACCATTGAATTGTTGTCGTGGCTTTATTCTGGATAAATAATTCGACAGCAATTGCTCTATTGGAAATTGGCCATCGCTTGAGCTTATACCTGAGGATCAACACCGCCATTCTGATCGAAACTGATGATTATGGCCGCTCTGCAGAATAACTCTATGCTACAACAACAATGGTGTAAACAATTTATTTGTGAGATGCTTTGAAACTACCCATAACGACTGCCTTAACCAAGAAATCGAGAGCCCAACATGTTGAATTGGTGACCACGAGTCGATCCATGTTCAAATTGTTGTCATGGCTTCCATCTGGATGATTTGTAAATTTTGTCATGTCCCCTTTTTGAGCTCCGAGTTTTGACAAACTCTGTTTAGGTATCAATCGAACGACTGCTGATAAATGGGATCGATCAACTACTCCCGAAACTCTATGTGACCATAATGATAATAATCCCAAGCCACATCACATAATCAAAGGTCCACCGCTTGATATCAAAATTTTATATGCCTTGTATTTCTTTGTAGCGGCATTCCACTAACTTTGTTTCTCAAAGTTGCTTTTCAACTGCTCTTCCGGCTTGACTAATTGTCATAATCTTCCTTATATTGTTTGATGACAGTTTGTTTAATTGGCTGCACTTGCTTTCTAAGAATAATAAAATCCCGAAGTCTGATGCTGGACATCCTGCAGCATGTATGTGAATTTAAACAAACCTTTGAAAACACGTTACCAATTAGGCGGTAACATCTGGCTCCATATGGGGACGTGTGCTCTTGGAGAGAGCGCATGAGAACCTCAGTATTTTTGAGTATCCGCAGACCAAACTTCCGTGAAGTGGGGATGGCTCAATTCACATCCAACCACTTGCTTATTACAAACTTTGAAATAGAACAATGCATAATGAGAAAACTATCAAATGTAAATGCTCATGCAAGAGCTTTATTCAGCCTACCTACCTATTCTATCATGAATCTAGCACACGTTAGGTGTATGCATACAATCAATGGAGCCATCTCAGCTCCTCATCAATAAAACCTCTTCCCTTGTGTTTGGTCATTAACCAAAACAAAGTCTCATCAAATATATTGTAAATGTGCCCTGGAAATGCCATCAAAGTATGGTTGTCATAAAAAAGCTCATGCCGCAAACACAAGTCATCTTTCAAATTTTTAACCATATAGCACATCGGAGCACATGCTTCATCAATATAACACTGAAGAGGGCTGAAATAAGCAATGGGCAGCCCTTCTTCAATCTGACTTGTGTCATTCAAGAGGCTCTCACGAAGCAGATCTACAACACAAATGTTATTAGTTTCAAAATACACATGAGGCAGCTCCTCATCTTCAACATGAAGTTGTTCATAAGCTTGGGGTAGCTCCGCATCTTCTATTACAGCTGTATCCGGGATCTGTTCAGTAATATCTTCAACCAAAGGCCTTTGTAGTGCTTCCTCGATTGGATCTTCAATGGTCTGTTCTTTAAGCTTAGGATGGACCCTAGGGATGAGAGCATCATATTCTTTAGCAAGCTGCTCAATCTCATCAACTGTTCCATCATGCCAGCGAAGGAGAAAACTCTCGAAAAACTTTGCCATTGAATCTATGGATTCATCCAAAAGGCCATAGAACCAGATTATTGCATCCCCTTCCAAATTTATAGCAAAAACGATCATAATATTATCCTCATGATGAACATTAAAATTAGACATCAGTTTCCAGAGAGAGGCAATATGATGGGTGGCTGAAACACCGTCATTTCCATGGAATTCGGGAAGAATGTCACGCACCTTCCCACGGTCATAGCACTTATTAGGGAATCCACGGATTTTTGAGAAATCCAGCGGGTTGTAATCCTTCTAAGTTCTAGCAAAATAGCTTCGTGCAGAAGATCATGCGGTTTTTTCTTATCATCATCCATAAATCAAATAATGAGGTGGTACTAAATCTGAAAAATGTATATAGTCATACCTCATACCAAACTGTGGAGTTGCCATGCTTTAATTTTAGTCTTCTTATTCAATTTATATTGTGTTTTGCAAATTGTAATGTGGATTTCTTAATTGATTATTGTGTATATCATAAAAACTCCTAAACAACACTAATTCACATCTTCCACCCAAAAACATTTTAAAGAGCTTTAGACAACTCTTTTTAAGGGACTACCCCCCTTGGCTTCGTTAGGAGTTAGCCTAAACAGAGGAGTTGGGATCAGGTGACAGCACCTGGCTCGTTGCTTGCCCCTAAGGCCACACCTTTCCCACTTAGGAAACAACAGTGCAAAAGATTTTTGCTGACGGTGTGCATTCGGCGGACAACAAGCATCATGTTTGGAGAGATGCCATGATGGAAGAGTACCATTCCATCATGAAGAACGATGTTTGGGAGATTGTTTTGAGACCCGAGGGGAAGTCAGTGGTGGCTTCTCGATGGCTTTACAAGCTAAAGCATGGTGTAGATGGTCGTGTGGAGAAATACAAGGCTCGGTTTGTGGCGCAAGGGTTCTCAAAGGTAGAGGGAGTTGATTATGATGAGACCTTTGCATCGGTTGCTCGTTATACTTCTATTAGATGATTGATTTCCATTGCTGCAGAAATAGGTTAGAAGATCCATCAAATGGATGTGAAGACTGCATTTCTTATTGGAATCATACAGGAGGAGGTTTATGTAGAGCAGCCACAGGGCTTTGAGATTCATGGGAGAGAGTCTCATGTGTGCACGCTGAAGAAAGCCTTGTATGGGCTGAAGCAAGCTCCTCGAGCTTGGTATTCTAGGATAGACTCTTACTTACTGTCGATGGGTTTTCAAAAGAGTGAGGCTGATCTGAATCTCTATTGCATCATGGTTGGAGATTATTCGCTCATTCTTCTGTTGTATGTAGATGATTTTTATCACAGGGGGAGAGAGACCTATTGCAGTTTGCAAGAGAGATCTTGTTTCAGAGTATGAGATGACGGACATTGGGTTGATGCACTATTTTTTGGGATTGGAGGTTTAGCAGGAGCTTGGTCATATTTTCCTTGGACAGGGAAAGTATGCAATAGATATTCTGAGGAGATTTCAGATGGAGGATTGCAGGCCGATGTCTCCACCTATGGTCATCAACTGGAAGAAGCTTCATGCTTTTGAGGGAGAGTTGATGGATCCTTCTTTATATCGTCAGCTCATAGGTTCATTGATGTATCTGGTCAACTCTAGGCCAGATTTGTGTTTTGCGATGAACACTCTTAGTCAGTTCATGGTGGAGCCTAGGAGAGTGCACTGGATTGCTGCAAAACATGTGTTGAGATAACTTGCAAGTACAGTGGATTATGGTCTGGATTATAGGAGATCAGATGGGATTAGATTGATTGGCTTCACAGATTCAGATTGGGCCAGCAGTGTGGCAGACCAAAAGAGCACTTTCGGATGTTGTTTTAGTTTGGGCTCGACAATAGTGTTGTGGTTCAGTCGGAAGCAAAAGTCTGTTGATTGGAGTTTTGCAAAGGCTTAGTATATGGCAGCCAGTCAGGCCAGTTGTGAGGTGCTGTGGCTTTGCAAGTTGTTGGTGGATTTATTTGATTAGGAGTTGAGGCCTACAGTGATTTACTGTGACAATCAGAGTTGCATCTAGCTCTCTGAGAATCCTGTATTTCACGACAGGTCAAAGCATATTGAGATCAGATACCATTTCATCCGTGATTATGTTCAGAGAGGAGCTGTGGCATTGTAGTACATTTCCACTGATGAGCAGGTTGCAGATATCCTGACGAAGTCTCCTCGAAGAGGCAGGTTTATTCATTTCAGAGACAAGTTGGGTGTGGTGAAGAACAACTTCCTCAGTAAGAGGGAGTGTTGAATTTTTTAATACCTTGGAAGTTGTTCCCCTAAGTGACTTTTGCCTAAGTCACTAGAAAAGGGGTTTTGTCACTTGGACTTTATATTAATGACTTGAGATGACCTTTAAATGCACTTTATAGAATAAAGTGTACTCTAAGTAAAAATTTAAAAAGTGAGTGAATTAATTTTTAAATTGTGGAGAAAAGTGATTTTATCACAAACACTCATCTAATCTAATATGGGCCTTTGGATTAGATGGCTTTTCACTCACCCTAACCACTTTTACCTAAAGGCAAATTTTCCAAGTGAACAGGCACTTTTGCATTTTGAGAGAGAGAGAGCCATTTTTCTAAGAAAGAGAGAAAAACGCAGGAGGACATTTTTCGTTGGCATGAAAATCGAGGAGGCAAGCACAACAACTTAGCATGAAAAACGAGGCAGCAGTAAGTGCATTTATTGCAGCTATACCGTACTGCCTGTTTAGTACGGATTCAGTACAGGGCAGGAATCTCTAGGCATAGAAGTTTGGGCACGAAATTTGAGGCATAGATTTTGGGCACGAATTTCGAGGCAAGTACACCCAACACGAATTTCAAGGCAGTACCATACAGTACTTGCCGTACAGCCTGTCCGTACAGTCCTGTAGCAACACAAAAATCGATGAGGGTACAAACATAAATTTTTTGAGTTTGCAAATTTCCGAGTTTGGCACAAAATTCGAGGCAGAATTTTAATCTTCCGGTTGAGATAAGTTGTGACTGATATTTTTGTCTTCTGCTGTATTTTTCAAAGATAAATAAAGATTTTCTTTTTCACAGGTTTTCCCAGGAGGTTGGGGTTTTTCCTGGGTCATTGGACCAAAATTTCTGAGTCTGAATATTTATGTGTGAATGTGTTTTTAATTGGTGCTCATAAAAGTTGTAGAAATTCTTCTTGTGTTTCAATCCTATATTGTTTATGAGAAATTATCTAATTTGCAGTAGAATGCTAAATTGGGTTGGGCATTAAACAATGTTTTAAACAGAGTTGGAAACCGGGTTGGGAGAGTGTTGAAAATTCTACATAAAATAGGAATAAGTGGTTCTTAGTGGAGTCATAATAATGGATCATTTTTGAGTTTAGACCACTTTTTGTCTAGGTCAGTAAAAAAACAGGAAAAAATGCCTATAATTAAAAATGACAAATTTTTGTAATGAGTCTAAAGTCACTTGGAAAGGGGAAA
>LPNX010534453.1:308662-336903 GCA_001517045.1 Pseudotsuga menziesii | reverse complement strand
GATCTTAATTTTTAGTTTTTTTAATTTATATCTAAATTGTTTGCAATAGGGAAAATGTTTATTTATACATAAAGTGACAAAACATTTATTGTTGAGGCTTTGCAGCTGAATTCTGGGTGCTGAAATCGTGGCAGTCTGGTTTCTGAGTGAAAGTATTGGGTCATATAGGTTGTACAACCTGTTGGGTACATTTTTCTAGGAAGCATTAAGACCAGTTTGAAAGGTGATTGTTTTAGCTTAGAATTCCATGAAATTTCTGTGTAGTGCAGTTGTTGTTATTTATTAAAAACCCTCATAGCTTTGAGTTACAGCGATAATTTATAAATTTTGCAAAAAAAAAAGATTGTTCCAGCCACATTCCACAGGCGGTTTCAAGACAAATTGACCGACCTTATCTCCACGAGCTCCTTCAGCCTTCAATCGACCCACGAGCTCCTTCAGCCAGCGACCACGAGTGACCCACGACTCACGAGCTCCTTCAGCCAGCGACCACGAGTGACCCACGACTCACGAGCTCCTTCAAGATTTCTCCTCTCCACTCCTGCACACTGCAAACTGCAACAGTGCTGCAAAATGCAACACTCCACTCCACTCCAGTCACGCGGCAGGCAGCTTCAACACTCACGCGGCAGGCAGCTTCAACACTCACGCGGCAACAATAGAAATGACAAAATAATGTTGAGTCGATGTAGGTAAAGGCAATTTAGGGTTAAAGTTCATTATTTAATAATTTATGCAATTTCTTTTTGACTTTTTTGGGGGTTTTTTATTAAATTCGAATTTTATAAATTTTTAAAAGGCAAAATCGTGGGGGGGCGTGTGGGCGCCCCCCATCTTCGGGGAGGGGCGTGTGGGCGCCCCCCACAAGCGGGGCGTCATTTAGAGCAAGGAGGCGCGCGCCCACCTGCGTTTCCTGAAGTTTCGCATTTTTGGGGGCGTGAAGAAACGTTTCTGGAGGAGCCCCCAAGCCCTCGGGGCGTGGGGAGCGAGGGGGGCGAGCCCCCGACCCTGGGGGGCGAGTTTCCGTGGAACACTGCATTAAATGTTTGATACATATTGCATGATTCATTGTCATTTAAACTTTAGATAAGTTTAATTAAAATTTAACTCCTAAAATGAAATCTTTAAAAACTTAGTAAATAGGGTCTACCCCCCTGGCTCCTTTAGGAGTTGGGCCTAAACAAAGGAGTTGGGAATCGAGGTGACAGTGGGGTCTGAAACATAAGTATTTGCTTCTTATAAAAATAACCAGCATAAGTATGCCAAATAATCCATGAATGGATAAATAATAGAATTGTTAAGATATGCTATGTTTTACAATTACATTGCCTTAGGCTTTATAAGCCGTTATACACCTTTCAATATAAGTCACGTCTTTTGACTTTTCATAATCATTTAATTAATTATTTCTTATTTAATAATTAATAGTTATTAATATTAATATTAATTAATATTGATATTTATTATTATTAAGCTATGTTATGTTATATAATTTATTTTATATAACATTCCCTTCCTCTTAAAGGGAGCTTTGTCCTCAAAGCTTATTGAAGACAAGGCTTATGTCTGATTTCTTGCTTGTAATGTCATCTCTCGGTCATTTCTTTTAGTACTTGCAACATTTGACGAAATGAGACGATACGAGTTATGAATTCCAAAGAAAAAATGTCACATTGTTTGTGATGTGGTCCATTCGAGATCTATCTTCATCAGAGATGATTGTTGATCACCTTGTTGGATAAATCTTCTCGTTTTCTGCTTAGGTTGCAAATTTTGTGTTCTTTCACTTCTGAAATTATAACTTCTCTGTGTTGACCACCTAACCAATTAGGTGACCAACCATGTACCATGTGCATGGTAGATGAGAAAGAAGTACCTAATAAAGTTTGTTTAAGCGAGCCAAAATCTTCTTCTTATCTTTTCTCCATGAAATTTCTGTACCCCTGCTGGGGATATGGTAATGATATGTCAGCATGAAGGTCTATTTTTTGTATAAGTTAGTTTCCTAGGACTTTTTCATTAGGGAAATTTTTTCATCGAGTGTTTTTTCCCTTAGATAATTAAAATTCATTTTGAGTGATTTTAATTATCTGAGTTTTTCACTCAAAAATACCTCCAAAGTGGTGAAAGACGTTCTAATGACTGAGTCTATGGGGTGACTAAGGTCTAGGAATGCTCTATGTAACCATGCTAGACACTATCCAGAGTCTTGCGGAATTTTATTAGGTTTTACTTAGGATTTTTTAATTTTTGGTGATTAAAAATTGTCCCTTAGCATAAAAATGTTGTAATAAAAAGGGGGTGAAGTGGCATATAATGCCCATGAATAGGGGTATAGGTACTCAAAATCAATGGCATGAGTCCCCCTACACCCTTGGGAAAGTTTGAAGTCATTCAGACAAGTGCTGCTAAGGTTTTGGTCGCATTTTCCAAAGTCAGTCAAGGAAATTAGGAAAATTGGCAATTAATTAGCAAGCCAAATTTTGGAAAGTGCCTAAAGTCACTTAGAAGGGGAAAATTAAGTTTCTAAGTTTTATGTTATGTTCCTAAGGTGACTTCAGAAGAAAAAAGCGCCCCCCCCCCAATGCAAGTGTTTCACAAAAATGAAGATGTCGCCAAAGGGGGGGTGCCCAAGCCAAAGTCAAAAGTAAGGGGTCCCTAAAGTCACTTAGAAGGGGAAAATTACGTTTCTAAGTGTTATGTTATGTTCCTAAGGTGACTTTAGAAGAAAAAAGCCCCCCCCCACCCCCCCATGCAAGTGTTTCACAAGAATGAAGATGTCGCCAAAGGGGGGGCGCCCAAGCCAAAGTCAAAAGTAAGGGGTCCCACTTTTGTGGCCCCCCCCTTTAGGCCTAGAATGAAGATTAAAAATATTAGAAGGGGGTTTTCCCCCCATTTCTAATTGATTTCTCACTCTAGGAGATTCCCCCAAGAGAAGTGGTTCCCCTCTTTGAGCTCCCACTCTCTCATTTTGACAAGTGGCTTGCATGCACTTGGACTCTCTTCTCACTCATTTCCTATTTAAGGAAGCTTCCCCTCCTCATTTGGGTTAGAATCTCTCATGCTCTCTCTTGCTTCCATTTTGCTCATTCTTTGAGATTATTGTAATTTCTAGCCATTGGGCATTTTTAATAAAAAAACTTTGGAGGAGATCTTGTGTTGTTTGGTGGTGACTCGCTTCCATTTTCTCAAGTTTTTTCAAGTACAGGTGAGGCCAGAGAGGCAAATTGTTTTTCCTTGGTAGGATCTTTTTAGTTTGTGTCGATCTTATGAGTTTTTCTCTCTTGTATTCAAGAACTTCAAGCATTTCTTGGTTGAATAGTTTGATTTCTTTAATCATTGTGAGAATCTCACCTCTCTTTGTGTTTGTTTAGCTTATCTTTTATGTTGCAGGTTATCTAGATTGAAGAGTTTGATTCTTTGGTTAGATGCCCCAGTTCTTCAAGCATTTGAAGAGCAAAGAGCACACTAACTCCTTACTTCAAAATAATTTCTGCATTTTTCCTTATCTTTATTTGCATGTTCATGTCTAGTTTAAATCTTCAATTTACAAGTTATTTGAAGCCATTGATTCTATAATTTTTATTACATATCTTGAGCAAATTTTTACACATGTATGCAAGGTGTCCCAAAGTGATTTTGGGCATCTTTTACCATTTTTGCTTGCTGTTTTTTTGCAGGTTTAGGGTTTTACAAGGGGTAACTTTGTCAAAATTTGGACAGAAAACAGTGCAAAGAACCCCCAAGGGTCACCACTTTAAAACCCATTGCCTCAAAGTGGTCAAATCCTCATTCTCTTTCTCATTTTTCCTTATCTAAAGGTGCTGAAATTTTTGTCATTGTAACAAGTCCAAGAGAGTCTCTTGGACTTGATTCTTTGTTTGATTTTCAAAGTTATATTTGAGGTATATATTTTGGCTATCCCTTGCATGCAAAGGAGGTAGGGCTTTCCCACCCTTTCATTGCAAAGTGAAGAGGGGTTAGGGCTTGTTATTTTCCCTTATTTACTTTCAATTGCTTGCCCCATCTCTTCTTTAGGAAGACAGTTGTGTGGCTAGGTTAACATTTGTTATTCTTTGAAATTTGCAATCCATTGTATGTAAAGGAAGTTGGCTTTGCCCACCCTTGCATAACTATTGAAGAAGGGCTAGAGTAATTAGTTTTCATATCTGCATGTTTATTTTTTACTCCATCCACAATTGGCTTTCAATGACTTCTTCCATATCTTTCGAGACTTGATTTCTGCTCTTTTTAATATCTTCTAGGTCTTCTTTCTTTTTGTATTAAATAATAATTGTAATGACAATTATAAATTAATAATAAGTATTAATGTGTAAAATAATAATACTTTTTTTTCTCTAATTTGCCAAAGTAATTATTATTTTCAAAAGATAATAATAGAATATTATTATTATATTTTTTTTGTGTATAGGGTTATTGTGGAGTTTAGTGATAGTGGTATTGGAGTGGTGAAGTAGATTTAGGACGACAGACGTGGAAGCTTGGAGAATGGGGTGAGGTGGACTGTGGTGTACAACAATGTATGGGAGGGAGTGGAATGCAGGCGCAAGGATTAGGAATTGGAGGAGGGTGTAGGAGGTAGGAGGGTGTAATGCGTAAGGGAAACGAGTGGGAGTAATAGGATTAGGAGGGGGGTGAGGGAAGTGTGAGGGTGGCTGTGTGGAGCAGTTGAGGATGGTTTGAGATGAGGAGAGCGGGTGGCTGCATGGGAAGGTGAGATGCACAAAGATTTAAAGGAGTATGGGAGCAGGGATGGAACACAAGACACATAGGAGATGGAGGAGAGGGTTAGAGTAGTTAGGCGCATGGATGGAGTGTGCGTGGACTGGCAAAGAGGGTGTGGGTTGGAGCAGGCGACGATGTGGATGGAGTGTTGGGAAGAGGGGCGAGGAAGATGAAGTGTGGGCATGGGTGGAAAGGGGGAGACGTGAGGACGAGGGAGCATGGCACATAGGTTTAGAAGGAGGGAGAGTGTTGGTGGAAGTGGACGTGGTCGGGGTGTGTAGAACGGTGAAGGAATGCGACTGAGGAGAACGAAAGAGGGACATAGGGAAAATGGATGTGATGAAGTGAGCCGAGGACGAACGAAGGTTGATATGTGGAGTAAGGCAATAGATGGAGAAGGAGAATGGAAGATGGGAATGTTCAGGTCGATGTGTGAGGAATGTAGTGAGAAGGTGAAGGGTGGCCTCTGTGGAGAACGCGGAGGGTTGGTCAAAAACCTATGTGGGTCAAGACCTAGTTTTGGAGAAGCTTCAGAGAATATTGGCCAAAAGCCAGAATCTACCCAAGAAGGGGCGCTGATACCAATGAAACAAAAAAATATGCTTCCTATAGAAATAACCAACATAAGTACGCCAAATAATCCATGAATGGATAAATAATAGAATTGTTAAGATATGATATGTTTTACAGTTATATTGCCTTGGGCTTTATAAGCCATTTTGCACCTTTTCAATTTAAGTCCTGTCTTTTGACTTTTCATAATTATTTAATTAATTATTTCTTATTTAATAATTATTAGTTATTAATATTAATTTAATTAATATTGATATTTATTATTATTAAGTTATGTTATATAATATTTTTTATATAAGAGGGTCCTCGACTCGTAGCTTGCCCACAAGGACACATTGAGTGGGTTGGAGACTTCTCCATGTCTAGAGGTGTGTATTAGGCGACAACATTTATTATTGTTATTGATAGAAGAATGCTTGGAGATATATGATTTCTTGCTTGAATGCATATTTTCTAAGTTATATTTTATTTGTTAACACCGACATTTTAATCCCCTTTAGCAAGTTTTTGTGAGGTTTCTGCAGGTTGCATACGCTGGAGGATTCGATGAGCATGTTAGTTCAACTTTTCCTCAATTAGATCCTAAAAGAGCATAGTCCCTTCGATCCCACTAAGAGGACGACTCCATATGCCCATTATTTCTTGTCTAACATTGGTTCTAGTTTTATGATACAAGCTTCTAAACTTCTTTCGGTTACTAGTTTGTTTGTATTCTAGATCTATATTTGAAAGCTATAATAGAAATATATCTAGATCTCAAGTACTAGATGGTAGGATGCTTTAAAAGTTTGGTTTTTAATCTACATGTAGCATAAACTTCTTCCTTTCCTTGCACATTCACTTTAAAAACGCTAAAGAGGATTGAATAGGAGAAGTTAGCATTCAAATTGTAACAAACAAAATAATATATAAACATATCAATAACCAAATAATGAAATAATACAATAAAAGTATAAATAAATTTGATATGTAATTAATCGAAAATATAGAGATGTACCTTTCCATTGAAAATGCACATAAGACCATATTTAAATGGTTCATAAATTGCAATGTAATCATATCTCATCAATTTATATTCAATCTTATTTTATTCTCTCCAAATGGAGTTTTTTTCTATTGGTTGAGAATATCTGGATACGGATATTACAGTGGTATCGGAGCCCATTCTTGGGCTTGATTCCAACCTTTGGCCTCAAACCCTTCCCAGAGCTTCTCCGAAACTTGGCCTTTGGCCATTTTTTTAGGCTTTGTCTAAACTTGGTTTTTGGCCATCATTTTTGGGTTTTCCCAATAAACTAGGACCTTGTCCAAATGCGGGCCTTTGGCCAAAGAAGATTAAGTCAAGTTAGTCTAAAAAAAATGAGAAAAGAATAAATTATTTTTGGCTGCAAATAAGAAGAAGAGACCAAAACATAAGAAAAAATATTACAAAGAAGAAGTGGGAAAAAGATTATCTGCAAGAGAAGGAAAAAAAGAAAAAAGTTAAAAGAACAAAATTCATAAAACCACACATGGTTTTATGAAATCGCCCATAGTTTTACTTAGTATATTAAAATTATAATGGAGTTTTCTAAGGTATGCTTTGAGGACAAAGCATCTTGAATTGGAAGGCAATGTAACAAACAAAATAATATATAAATATCAATAAACAAATAATGAAATAATAAAAGAAAAGTATTTAAACAAATATTAAATAAATTTGATATGTAATTAATTGAAAATATAGAGACGCACCTTTCCATTGAAAAGGCACATAAGACCATCTTTAAATGGTCCATCAGATTGTAATGTAATCATATCTCATCAATTTATATTCAATATTATTTTATTATTTCCAAATGGAGTTATTTTCAATTGGTTGAGAATGTTTGGATACGGATATTACACAAATTCATTTTTAGCATATAAGTGCTTTGGATTTGCTTTCAATCTCTCAAGAGAGGCAAGCAAAGATCCTAAGAAGGCAAACTTTATAGCTTGCGTTGGTTGTTTTTCTGCATTTCACCTAATCCTTTTACTTACAATTTTTTGATAATTTTGTAGTATGTCCCAAATACACTCTTAAAGTGGTTTGGGACTTTTTTTTAACTAATTTTTGTTTGCAGCCTTTTTTCTTGTATTAGACAGGTAGGGAGGTACACTGCTCAAATTTTGAAGATCCAGATTACCAAGAGCCTCATACCTTTTCCTATTGTTGATCACCTAACCGACTAGGTGGGCAACCATGTACCATGCACATGTACCATGTACCTTGAAGACGAGAGAGATGCACTTGACAAATTTTTTTCAAGCCAGGCAGTTTTTCTCTTTCTCCTCTTATCTCTTTTCCATGAAATTTTCGCACCCCTACGAGGGATATTGTAATGGTATGTCAATATCAGGGTCAATTTTTGTAGAACTTAGTTGCCTAAGACTTTATCATTAAGGAAGTTCTTTCATCGAGTGTTTTAATTAAAATTCATTTTTAGTGATTTTAATTATCTGAGTTTTTCACTCAAAAAATTCTTCCAAAGTGGTGAAAGGCATTCTAATGACTGAGTCCATGGGGTGATTAAGGTATAGGAATGTTGTATATTACCATGCTAGACACTATCCAGAGTCTTGTGTGTTGGAAATGATTACTCTGAAGGTCCTTTCTCATATTTTGGTGTGAGTGTGATGAGAAGGACTCAAGTCTTTGTTCCTTGTACATTTATGTAAAACGTGACTTTTATATAAATCAAAGTTATGATGTTTGTACTTTATAAAGTGCCAAGTCTCACTTAAGTGAATATCTAATAATTAAATGTTTTAATTATTAAAAGCGAGTGTATGTGTTTTAGACCTTTGATCTTGTAATTAAATCTCAACCCTAGATTGGGTAGTTAAGAGTTAGTTGCAAAAAGATAGTATAAATAAAGAGAAGGGACATTGATTTGACTCACCATCAGAAAGGGAAGAAGAAGAATAAGAAGAAGAAAGAGGAAATACCCTAGCAGCAGTGGCATGATTTCCAAGAGGAACAACAACACATTTCCCAAGGCATCTTGTAGCATTTATTGCAGCCATACAACAAGTACAGTCACACGTGTGAGGGCACAATTCCCAAGAAAAATTGTTGTGCATTAAATGTTGTATGTACAGTCTATACAACATTAATTGTAGGCACGTGTGGGCACAATTTTCTAGGCAAAACGTACAACAGGAAGTACAGGTCGTACAACACGTGTGGGGGGCATATTGCAGGTTGTGCAACTGTCAGTTTGCATAGAAAACGAGGTAGTTTGCTGCTGTTTCAGCTATTGTTTTAGTTTAGTGAAATTTTGTTAGTGAGGGTTGAAGAAATAATTTCTTATGTTGTAGACAAATTTCCGAGTACTCTTCTTTAATGAGAAATTCTTCTTCAGGGTTTTCCCCAAGTTGGGGTTTTGCTCGGTCATTTGACCAAAACATCTGTGTACAATGTGTTTCCTTCATCTTTAGTAATTTAGAAGTGTCTTTGAATTTGTGGTTTTAAGTTCAAAGTTTATGAACAAATTTTAATTAGGATCCTAGACATTCAAAGTGTTTGACATAATGCATGTGTGAGAAATGATTATGCTCATGCCATTGATTTTTGCCTAGGATTTTTTAATTTTTGGTGATAAAAAAATTTCCCCTAGCATAAAAAACTTGTAATGTAAAAAGGGTTAAGTGAAACCTAATGCCCATAAATAGGGGTATGGGTATTCAAAATCAATGGCATGAGACCCCCTACACCCTTGGACCAAGTTTGAAGTCATTTGGGCGAGTTTTGCTAAGGTTTTGGGCATGTTTTCCTAAGTCAGTCCAAAAAAGCAATAAAATTGGCCATTAATTATAATGACAAAATTAAGTTTCCAAATGTTATATTATGTTCCTAAGGCGACTTTAGAGGAAAAAATGAGCCCCCTGTTACCACCTAACTGGTAGCATGTTTTTTGAGGTCACCTACGGTCACCAGATGCAATCCATACATTGCATGTAGGGCAGAATTTTCCACATTGATAAAGATTTTTCAGGGCACTGTAGATCCAGTTTTGGAACAATTGTTAATATCTAGTCTCTATAAAGGTTGCAGAGAGTGCTGTGGGAGATCACTAGATTCAGGGATCCATTAATCAAGGGGCCATTAAAAGATGATTTATGTACTGCCGGACAACATGGTGCTGGAAAATTGGAGCAGAGGTTACCTACAGAAACAGGGAAATTATCAACATTCATTTGCAGCAAAAAATCTTCAGAGAAACATGGTTTTATGCTAGGCGTTTTGAAGAGAAACGACTAACCAATTAACACCCAGATCAATAGGTTAAGCTTGAGATTGAGACCCAACCAGTCTTAAGTAAACCATCCTTTTATTCGGTATCAAGTGTAAAGGAGATAGCGTATTCAGTTGGTGGGTAACCTGACTACTGGTGACTACCTTCACTTCACATGGGAGTATGCAATTCTGCTGGCGACGCTAGTTTAAACTATGTCTTGAATAAAAGGAAAAGGCACAGTTTTGTTGTTATGCAACCATGGGGGCTTTGCCAACAAGAAAGACTGCCGATTGCACTCTAAGCTGTTTTCCCAAATGCTGCGTTGAAGTTTCATCCGCCAGGAATCTAAACTCAAGTGGTCTTGTACATGACCACACAGATCAAAACAACCTTCACGGTGGCTACCCATTGAATCTTTGTTGTCAAAAATAAAAATAGAGGCCACAATACTTTACATTTTGTGAAGTATGTGGACGTTAAAAAATCATGGAACTCAACAGTTGTCCACAGATATCGTGGCGATTAAATCCAAGTGATTGGAAGAAGACAAGAGTTTGTTGGCAGAGTTCGATTTCTTGATGGAAATTCACGATGAGTGAGTTCAGGCAACTCGGGGTTATTTACCATGCCACGATATGAGTTACTGGCAGCCAATTTCTCTGTTAAAGAAATGAGTGGGGGTGACTACATTGACATGAGAAATTGGAAAAAGTGATTTGTGGTAGTTTCACCCTGATGTAGTTTCTTTGGCAGCCAATCCATTGACCCCGACGTCCTAATGTTATTGCAGCCGAGTCATAGAGATTGGCTTATGCATTTCTTTGGCAGCCAAGTTGTAGAAACTTGGTGATTACAAGACAAAATTGTATTTCTCTTGATTGACAGCCGAATGATGAAATAGAGGCCAAAGTTTCAGCTAAATTACAAAAAATGATGTCACGCTGGGTATCTTCACGCACTCCTTTGGCAGCCAAAGTATGGAGTTTAACTTCGAAACAACCAGTGTGAACATTTTCTTCGGGATAGCGTGGATGTCTAGATGCTAAAAACCACGCTACGTGCAGCGTCAACTGCCCATTGAATGACCCGCGTCTTCATTAAACCGGCAATTTTGCATGGGAACCAGTTTTTTTTGTTTTCAAAGAATTCGTTTCTTGGTAGATGGCGCTTTTGTGGGTGGTTAATTGATCAACTAAAGTGATAGTTACACTTTAGTCTAGGTAGGAGTTACTTTAATAAAATAAAGTTTGGTAATGTATTAGATGGGAGGAAAAAGTGGATCTTCATTTTTTCCATTTTTTTCTTTTATATTATTTTATTTAGAGTTTTAGAGCCTGTTTGGGCCTATAAAGAGGATAGCCTCTTTCATTGTAAGGGTGGAAAAAACTGGGAGGATTTTTCCCCAGAACTTAATACAGAAAATTTCATTATGGGTTTTTATGGATGTGTAATTGAGCACTCATCTAGTGTGTGGCGTGAACTTGTGGAGCTTCAATGAATGGGTGATTCTTGCTAGAATTTAGTTTTCTTTTCTATGTTTGCGTCGTAAACCATAAACAGATGCCATCATCTTATTGGAAAGCCAAAATCCTCAGCAACTGCTAGCCTTTTCCCTTTGTATGCATGCATACACGGGCATTGATGTTTACATTTAATCTAGTTTGATTGTGTAGTATCGATCTTTTGTTTGCATATCGCATCTTTTGCAGTTAGTAAGAAGTAAATCTAGTAGCTGCACCATTGACTATCAAGGTTTGCTCAATCATGCGATCTCTCCCCCTTAGTCACATATGACACAAGGTCCTCGTGAGTTCTCCTTTTGACTCCATTTCTCCCTTTGATGTACTGAAACTAGTCTATTTGTGATGATTGATCTTTCCCTCTTTCCCATCACTCATTCAATTCATACCTATACTACAACTGTTTCTCTAAGGAAGCCTCTTCGTTTCACCTTGCTCGTTATTGCATCTGCCTTAGTGATCCTAACCTTAGGGAAGCCCCCCTTGAGTTGGAGAAGAGCCACAACCTGAAGCGAGGAAGAGAGGAGTGTGGTGACAGTGGATGCTCTTTTCGCAGTTGCCATTGGGCCGGTGTGCTTACTTTTGGGCTTTGACACACGGGCGCTAGTCAGGAGCGGTGACACCCTCGATGCAAGTGTTTCTTAAGTTTGAAGTTGCCCTCTCTAGGAAGTGTGCCCCCTTCTCCACTGGCTCTTTAGTCACTCATGTGACAAGTGGTAAACATGCACATGGGGTGCCCTCTCACTCTTTTCCTATTTAAGGAGGCTTCCCCTCCTCATTTGGGTTATACAATCCCTCATGCTCTTGCTTCCATTTTGCTCTAATTTTGGGCCATTGTAATTTTCTGCCATTTGGCTTTGTGAATAAAATTCTTTGGAGGAAATCTTGTGTCTTTGTTGCTCTATGGTGATTTGCTTCCATGCTCAATAGCTGCTCAAGTTTGGGGAGGCCAAAAAAACAATTTTTTTTCTTTGGTGAGATTTGTGATATTTTTGCCATAGATTTTGGGAGTTTTCATTTTTGTATTTAAGAACTTCATATTTTTCTTGGTTGAAGTTTATGATTTCTTGGCTCATCATATGAATCTCAGATTCTCTTTAGTTGTGTAGCAAAGATCTCTCAAGTTATAGGTTGCTTGAATTGGAGAGTGGGATTTCTTGGTTGGTTGTCCCAATTCTTCAAACTTTGAAGAGCAAAGGGCATTTTTCTCCATTTCTAATTTAAATTTATGTATATTTATTTTATTATATTCACATTTTAAATCTTGTTCAACTACTTGTAATCTCAAATAATTTCATGCTAGTTACTTGATAAATTTTGTGGAAATTTTGTACATATTTTTTCACTAACACTTATAGTGCCTCAAAGTGATTTTAGGCATTTTTATCACTATTTTGCTTGCTGTGTTTTAGCAGGTTTGTGACAGAATAAGGGGAAACTCTACCAAATTTTAGTCACAAATGGGTGCGAAGGCTACCCAAAAGGAAGGACTTCAAAGCTACTGCCAAGAAGGGGTGAAATCCCACCTTTCCTGCTTCTTTACTCGCATTTCTTTTGCTGAAATTTCTTTCATTGTAATAAGTTCAAGAGAGTCTCTTGGATCTGATTCTTTATTTGTTTTTTTCAAAGTTATATTTGAAGTTATTTTTTCAGCTATTCTTTGCATGCAAAGGAGGTTGGGCTTGCCCACCCTTGCATTGCAAGTGAAGAATGGCTAGGATTTGATACTTGATTTAATTCCACTATTTACTTTTAATTGCTTGCCCCATCTCTTCTTTAGGAAGAGAGTTGTTTGGTTAGGTTAGCATTTGTTATTTTTGAAATTTGCCATCCATTGCATGTAAAGGAAGTTGGGCTTGATCACCCTTACATAGCAATTGAAGAAGGGCTAGAATAAATTGTTTTCATATCTGCAAGTTTATTTTTTGCCCCACCCTTTTCATTTGGAAAGTGGGTTGTGAGGCTAGTGTTAGTTTGTTATTTTGCTTGAAGTTATTCTTTTGTGCCCACACCTTGCAAGTGAATTGGCTTTGCCATCTTTGCAATATCGTGCTGGCTAGTATAGTTAAATTTCTTTTATTATTTATTTCAAAGTTATATAAACATAACACCAATCTTCGCCTTGTATTCACTCCCCTTGCTGATTGGTCCGATCTTGGGTGACAAGAAAGGGAGAAGATTTGAGTTTGCTAGGTTAATAGGCACCCAACTTTTATCTTAATAAGAAGTTGAGAAAATAAAGGTTGACCTGTGGAGCTAGAGGGATAAACGCTGTTGGGAGCCTCATGGCACTTAGTGTCCTCCTGTTGAGCGTTCAACAGCGTTTGGGATTGAATTGCGAAGCTAGAAGGGAACTTTGTGTTCTCTTGTTGAGCACCCAACAATCTCTTTCAAATTGAAAGAGATAAGTGTTAGGGGTAGACACATTAGTTAGGTTGTACTTTCATTGTTTCACACATTAATTCCCCTAAGCTAAAGAGAGAGCTAAAAATAACTAAAATTTACAGGACCATTTGCAAAGCACTACAATCACTTGTTCTTTTGTTAGTTTTTACAAGATTATAGCAGTATATCTTATTTGCAAATAAACAATAGGATCTCTAGAAGAAAGACAAAGTACAAAAACAAATAACACAAGCATTTATCTTAGGAAACCCAATCGCGAAAAAACCCAACAAACCTTCGTATAGAGATAATAACTTCTGAGAATAGAGAGAAGAAGAGAGAGAGAGAGAGAAAATGTCTCTCGTAGATATAACCCCAAAAAACACTCTCCTAGACTGCAGTAGTGCACCTTTTATGTCTTAGTGCAGTGCTCTGAATGTGTAAAATAATGAGGGGTGCCTCCTATTTATATTGATTTTCCAAGTGGAAAATCATTGGGGCCGACTTGCCAGTTTGACTGGGGCCGACTTACCTTGGGGAAATACAAATTAATTTTATTTTTATTCTTTTCTTTTTTGATCTTTCCACAGGGCTTACATTGAATATGTCTAGGGTTTACATGAGTAGTTACATCAGTATAATCTCTCGTAGGAGTTACAATAAGAATATCTTCTGAAGTTGCACAAGTTCCAACACTCCCTCTCAATGAGGATGATATTCTTTCTATATGGCCATCATGAACATCTGGGTCTCTTCTATACATCTCATCTGTTTCAATCATCTTTATACATAGTGAAGGTCGTTAATATTGTCTTTGTCTATCGAGAGGAGTCATCAATGTGTTATATGTATGTCTCTACCGGAGAACCTGGACATGCTTCACATGACCATCTACTATCAGTTTATCTCATGTGATGGTGGGAATTCCCCTACACCAAGTTGAGAACCTGGGCTAATAGAGGTCACCAGTGTACACAACCACCTATAACTTGTTCATCTCAAGAGCTGGTGGGAGTACTCCAAAGAACACCAGAATGAGAATCTGAACATGTAGTGGCTTAGCAGTGCACACGACCATGTATGTCCTGCCCGTCTCAAGATGTCGATGGGATTTCTCCCATACCTGGCTGAGAACCTGGGCGAGCAGAAGCCACCTGTGTACACGACCACCTATAACCTGTTCATCTCAAGAGCTGGTGGGATTACTCCAAAGCACCAGATTGAGAATTTGAATGTTTAGTGGTCAACTATGCACACGACTATCTGCTACCTGCCCGTCTCACAATGCCGATGAGATTTCTCCCATACCTGGTTGAGATCTAGAACAAGTAGAGGCACATGTGTGAAATCATCATAGATATCAGTCTCGACTTTCCCTCTCTACGAGGGATTCATTTTCTTCTACTCCAAGTCTTCTGTGAAAGTATTAAAACTTTGTTCTGAGAAGAGGCTTGGTAAGAATATCTGCAGTCTGGTCATCCGTCGGGACATATTGTAACTCGATCGTACCTTTCTGCACCATATCACGAATGTAGTGATATCGAATCTCTATATGCTTCGTGTTATCGTGGAATACGAGATTCACTAACAACTGTATACAACTTTTATCGTCATAGTGAATTACAATTGGTCCTGGAATCTGACCAAACAATCTTGCAAGGAGTTTTTGAAGCCATACTGCTTCTCGAGCTGCTGTGCTGGCAACCATATACTCGGCCTTTGTGGTGCTAAGTGCTACTGAGGTCTGCTTCCTGCTACACCAGGAAATTACTGCAGAGCCCAAACTGAAGCAACATCCGGAAGTACTTTTCCTATTTGCAATACACCCGACCTAATCTGAGTCAAAAATTCCTTGCAATGTCATGTCACATCCTAAAGCATATCTTAGACCATATTCCATAGTGCCACGTAAATATCTGAGAACATGTTTTGCAGAAACTCATTGAATCTGCCTCAGATCACTCATAAACTGGGTAAGGGTGTTCACAACAAAACATATATCTGGTCTGGTGTTTGTCAAATACATCAGAGAGCCAATCAGCTAGTGATACATGGTGGGATCAATCATATCAGAATTTGAAGTGGACTCCTTCAGCTTCTTGAAATTTCCATCCATTGGGGTAGCCATGGACTTGCAGTCCAACATCCTGAATACCTTCAAAATATCAATGGTGCATTTTCCTTGACATAGGAAAATTTCCTCCTGCCTCTGCCATACTTATAATCCCAAGAAGTAATGCATCAATCTGAGGTCCTTCATTTCAAACTCAGAGGCAAGCTTCTTCTTACACCATCCAATTAGTTTCTCATTTCCTGTGAGAAACAAGTCATCTATGTACAAGGCCAAAATCAATGGCTCATTATCCTCAATCTTGTAGTAAAGATTGGGATCTGCATCACTCTTGGTGAATCCCAAGTTTACTAGGTATCCGTCTATTCGTCCATACCAAGCACAAGGTGCTTGCTTGAGCCCATATAATGTTTTTCTCAGTTTACATACACGAGAATCTTTCTTATGGACAATAAACCCTTCTGGTTGTTCAATGTAAACTTCTTCCTCGATAATATCATTGCGGAAGGCGGTCTTTACATCCATCTGATGCAGCTTCCATCCCATAGTTGAAGCAATAGCAATGATGGTTCTGATGGAAGTATATCGAGCCATTGGAGCAAATGTTTTATCATAGTCAATTCCCTCTTTCTGAGAGAATCCTCTGGCAACAAATTTGGCCTTTTGTTTCTCCACACTACCATCTGCACTGTGTTTAATCTTGAAAAGCCATTTGGAGGTCACAACTGATTCCCCTTAGGTCTCGGTACAACCCCCCATACGTCATTTTTCATGATGGACTGGAACTCCTCCGTCATGGCATCCTTCCAAAGTTGGTGTCTGGATGCTTCTTTGTATGTGGTAGGTTCTGAGTTGATGTGACCCATCAAAGCTACATAACTCGAGAACCTTTGAGGTCTTTTGCTTTCTCGGTGGAATCCATGTGGAACTTCATGCCCTTCTGCATCTTGTAGTGGTAGTTGAGCCCATCTAAGTCTTTTTCAGGTTACGACCATATTTGTGGGAGTATCATCTGGCTTAACTGGATCAATGGGACTGATTGGTTCATTCCTTTATTCAGACTCCCTCTTAACTTCTGGAGGGGGAGATGATCTGATCTCTTCATCGTCTCATCGATCTCCATATCAGATCCTCTTCCTTTTCAGATAGCCATCTCTTCTTCAAAGGTCACATCTTGACTGACTTCGATTTGCCTCGATCCTGGGATGTATATTCTGTAAGCCTTTGAAGACTCCTTGTATCCCACGAATGTTCCCTTCTTTCCTGAATGTTCTAACTTTGTCCTTTTATCCTTGAGCACATGAATGTAGACTGGACAACCAAAGATAAGAAGGTGGCCTACTTCTGGCTTTACTCTTGTGAAGGCTTCTTTCGGAGTCATGTTCTTCAATATTTTATGAGGGCATCTGTTTTGAACATAAACAACTGAATTGGATGCTTCTTCTCGCAAGAACATTGGTAGAATCTGGTCATACATCATGGCTTTGGTTGCCTCCACAATTGTTTGGTTCTTCCCTTCCACAACCCCATTCTGTTGAGGGTTATAAGGAACTGTGAACCCCCTCTTAATTCCCGCTTCCTTGCAAAAATCATTAAACTCTGTAGAGGTATATTCTCCACCATCATCTAATCTCAAGATCTTAATCTTTCTTCCTGACAGATTCTCGACTTGTGCTTTGAATTCTTTGAATTTACTGAGTACTTCCTTAGAGTCCTTGGTCTTGAGGAAGTATATCCACGTCTTTCAGGAGTGGCCATCAATAAATGTTACATAGTAGTTGTAACCACCCAGTGAAGTTACTGTCATGGGTCCACACAAGTCAGAGTGGACTAGATCCAATATTCCCTTGGATCTGTTTTCACTTTTCAAAAAGGAACCCTTGGTATTCTTACCAAGTGCACATCCTCTACATACACCATCATGGTCTACATGAAGCATTGGTAGACCTGTCACCATGTTCCTTAAAGATGGAAGAGCTTGATAGTTTAGATGAGCTAGTCTTCAGTGCCATAGCTCATTGACATTAGTGGAATCATGGACTAATGCTTGAGCTGGTAGAGTGGTCAGACGATACATGATTTCCTCCCTTATACCGATCATTTTGTTGTGTTCATGCTAGAATCTTTGTGCCATGCTAGCACCTTTTCAACTGTAAACGTCACTCTATATCCCTTGTCATGTAAAGCAGAGATGGAGACAAGGTTTCTTTTCATATCAGGTACATATAACACATCCAAAGAGAGGTAGATCCAAATCCTTTCACAATGTAGTTGGCATCATCTCCAAGTACAACACGGAGATGGGATTCTTTCTCAACTACTTATGAAAGGTTTTCTTTATAACCAGTCATATACTTACAGGCACCACTATCTATGAGCCATGTATCACTAGTGGTGGGAGCAATACCTGATAAAGCTGATATGAAGAAGAATTCTGTACGATCTTCATTTCTTTGTTTCTTGTGACGATGACCATCTTCCACATCAGCTGTTGAAGCTTCATGCTTGTTTTTGCTTTAACATTTACACTGGCTTGCATAGTGACCATATTTTTTACACCTCTAGCATTGTATGTGTGATAGGTCCTTCTTCTTTTCCTTATGATCTCGAGAAGAACTTGGTCTCCTAGCTTGGTGCTTATGTTTGTGAAACTTCCTCCCTTTTTCCATGCCTTTCTTGGCATGAGTGATGAAGGCTTGATTCTCCTCAACTTGAGAACCATGGAGTCTTTGCCTTGCTGCAATCTTGGTTTCTTCATGAGTGCAGTTTGCTCGTAACTTGTTGAATTTGGGCAACTTGGTTCGACCACTTATGGTTTGGATGAAAGACTCCCAAGATGGTGGAAGACCATTCAGGGTGGTCATGAAAAGCTCTTTTTCTTCAAGGTTGTCTCCACTGGACCTTAGCTTTTCTCGAAGTTCGGTGATCCTCATGAAATATGAGGCAATGTTTTTGGATTTAGTCATCTTCATATTTGACAGTTTGTTCCTCAATGTGAGAGTCACATTGATGCTACTGTGTTAAAATAACTTCTTCAGGGTTTTGAACATCTTTCTAGCTGTCGTCTTTTTGGAGATTTGCGGAACCAAGTGGTCTTTGATTGAGTCCACCAGAATCCTTCTTGCTTTCGCATCACCCTTCCTACACTGGGACTTGGCTTCTTCCGCTTCAGGTTCTGAAACTTTCTCATTGACAAGTTTTAAAAGATCATGTTCTTCTAGAATGAGAAGAACCCTAGGCTTCCAGGATATGAAGTTGGTATCCCTATCAAGACGATCTTCTACCTTCATTCCAATCATCTTGTTTGTAGATCTGAACCAGAAACCTTAGCAAGAGTTAGGTTAAAAATGAAATTTTGATTTTGAAGAAACTAACCTCACAGATAGATGCGCCTTGTTAAGGCGAGTTGAGGAGAGGTGAAGATGAGCTAAAACAATGGCTTGACCAACACGAAACTTGAAACCCTAATTTCTGCAGCAACGAAATTAGGTCAAAAATAAAACTTTTTCGAATTTGGATTTTCTTTCACCAAAAGATGCGCCTCCCTTAGAGCGAAGTTTCCAGAGCTCGTTTCTTGCTAAAGAGACGAGGGAAGTCCTTCGAAGCTCAAACCCTAGCTTCCAGCAAAACTTCTCAGAATTTGGATTTTCATTCACCAAAAGATGCGCCTCCCTTAGAGCGAGGTTTCCAGAGCTCTTTTCTTTCTGAAGAGATGAGGGAAGTCCTTGGAAGGTCAAACCCTAGCTTTCAACAATGGCCTCTGCTAGAACTGCTCTGATACCATGTTAGTTTTTACAAGATTATAGCAGTATATCTTATTTGCAAATAAACGAAAGGATCTCTAGAAGAGAGACAAAGCACATAAACAAATTACACAAGAATTTATCCTAGGAAACCCAATTGGGAAAAACCCAACAACCCTTCGTATAGAGATAATAACTTCTGAGAACAAAGTGAAGAAGAGAGAGAAAATATCTCTCGCAGATATAACCCCAAAAATATACTCTACTAGACTGCAATAGCGCACCTTTTCTGTATGAGTGCAGTGCTATGAATATGTGTAAAATAATGAGGGGCGCCTCCTATTTATACTGATTTTCCAAGTTGGAAAATCATTGGGGCCGACTAGCCAGTTTGATTAGGGCCGACCTACCTTGGGGAAATACAAATTAATTTTATTTTTATTCTTTTTCTATTCTGATCTTTCCCTAGGGTTTACATTGAATATGTCTAGGGTTCACATGAGTAGTTACATCAGTATAATCTCCCGTAGGAGTTACAATAAGAATATCTTCTGAAGTTGCACAAGTTCCAACATCTTTTGGTATTTAATTTGCAAAGCATTTTATTTCAAGTCCTACGTTTCTAGTTGGGATATCTACAAGCAAGTTTCAATTCATTGTTTATTTAATTTGAATGTAAATATTGATTACTTTTGGAATGAGAATTGATTAATTTCACTTGTATATATATTAATTCTAATTCCTAGGTTAACAAGTGCATTTCTTAAATCTGTGACTCCATAGCCCAAATAGAATAGGCACTGTTTTGTGAATAATTATTCATTTCTTTCGGGTAGTTGTATATGGTTTAATTTCAAAGCAAAGGTTTGGCTGTCATTGAAAATTGTTGCATCTTTGCATGATTGCTTGTCATTAATAAATTTTAACTCCTAATTAAAACCTTTAAGAAACTTAGTAAGTAGGGACCACCCCCCCTTGACTTTTGGGAGTTGGATATAAATGAAGGAGTTAGGAATTGAGGTGACAATGGGTTCTAAACTCGTAGTTGCCCCTCAAGAACACACCTAGCGGTTGGGAGACTTATTTGTGGTGAAGTGTGTTTTAGGTGGCAACACCTATTTTCCTAATTCTATCCTTTCTTCTCAAAAAAATTGTAAGGATCTCAAGCATTCTCAAAAAATAATTGTAACAAATCATAATAAAAGAGGCAAGTGGGCTACCTAGCGCCCACATCCCATCCCCCAGGGGGAATCTGCGTCGTCTCGTTTCGTGGTTTGATTGTTATTATATGTTTTTTCTTTAGTTAGTTTAGTTCATTTACTTTTAATAATTTGTTTTGTTTGCAAATAAAATACTAACCACTACGCTTTCCCGAAGTATTGAAAGAGCTTGCTCGAGTAAGGGGAAAGAGATTTGTAGTTAGCTAAGAAACCGAACATGCTAGTTTTGGGCTACGTGTCCCGTGTCCGCGTGTCGGACACAGACACGTTGACAGAGCGTGTCCGACACCTCTTTGCAATGTGTCCTGTGTTCGGACACTTGTGTCCTATGACTGTCACTACGTGTCCCAAAAACAAGACACTCAAATCGAAAAAAAGTTGGTTGGGCCCTCTTTAAAAACGAATTTTCACTTATATTTTGTCATTTGCAAATGTTGGGAGAGCTCAAAGAGTGGTTTTCTTGCAGGTGAAGAAGATTTGAAGGCTTGATTCTGATTTATATTGAATATTTGTGAAAATTTGGAGCTATATGTCTATATTTTTAAATTTTAATATATATAATTTTTTTTAAATATATATATATATAACGTGTCCAATGTGTCCTGTTTCTTGGGGTCACCGTGTCCGTGTCGGACACTCGAATCCCCGTGTCCTGCGTGTCCCGTGTCCCCGTGTCAGGTGACTTAGGTAGTTAGTAATCATAACATTTTATTTTCCTTGCAAGTTGCTTAATTTTATTTGATTTATTTGAAGCTCTTAATAAAGTAACGAATATGACTGTGTATTCTCGAAGTACCAAAAGAGCTTGCTCGAGTAAGGGAAAAAAGACTCCCAGTCTTTAGATTAGTTAATCAACTTCACATTTCGCTAATTCGAAAACAAACCAAGACTTTTTTTTCCATGTATGCTCTGGACCTCTGTGGCTCGTATGATTAGTTGGTCATAGTAGAAAGGGTTTAAAGTGATTAGTGTAATAGGACAATCCACATAAAGCTTACTTTGGAGAACTTGGGAGGTCGCAAAGAGTGAATACGATAGAGTCAAGGGGATACTCATTGATGAGGTTCATTCTCTCCCTGCTGGACAATTGGTAAGGCCGCTCTTGCGCTCAATTCAGGAAGGAGAGTTTTGGTCGGCCAAACACAGAATAAACCTACTCCTTAATTCACTCACTAATAAAAGCTAAAATTTACCAACGAGCCAACTGAAATACCTTCCTGACACAACATTACCTTGCCATTTACAAGCATTTACATTTTGCAATATTACATTTACTTTGGGCATTGGTCTTTTATATGATTATTATTTTGCTCTAAGTTTTATGCAAAATGATGATTTATAATATTTGTTGTAGATGGGATTTCTGTTGAAAAGTTAACTCTGAAGGTCCTTCCATCTTTTTGTTGTGGGTGTGATGAGAGGACTAGAAAATTTTGTTCTTATGTATTTATGTAACGAAGTGACGTTTATGTAAATAAAGTGAATGCGTTTTTATACTTTAGAAAAGTGGGTCTCACTTAAAAGATGTATTTAATAATTAAAGTGTTAATTATTAAAAAGTGAGATAAGTTGTAGACCTTGATTTTGTAAATGATCTTCAACCCTAGATTAGGTAGTTGATGAAAGTAGTTACAAAAGTTGAGTATAAAACAAAGAGAGAGGACAAGATGAATACACTCACCATTAATGAGGAGAGAGAGAGATTGAAGACCAAAGGAGAGAGAAAACCCTTGGCACAATTTCCAATGCAAGAGACAACATTTAATGCAGAAACTACAACAACATTAATTACAGTCTGAAGTAGTTTGTACAACCACGTGTGGACATATTTCCCGAGGAAGAAAGTATAGAAGAAGATTGACAAGCCGTACAACATTTATTGCTGACTGTGGCACCAATCTCGAGGCAGCATAAAGTACAGAAAGTACCGTTGTACAGCCACACGTGTGACAGAGTCGTATAGTCCATACCCGCACGTGTGAAGGTACAACAGGACGTACTGTATTGCTGGCACGTTTTTCGAGGTATTTGGCTGTTGATGTGGTTTTGGAAATTTTGCCTGTAGGGTTTAGAAGAATATTTTTTTTGAGTCGTTGGAAAGTTTTTGAGATTTTCTCCTTAAATGAAAAATTTATTTCTAGGGTTTTCCCCAAGCAGTGGGGTTTTTCTCGGTCATGGAGAGTTCCTGGATATTCATGGAGTATTGTTTGTACTTGGGATGAGAGTGAGCAAACTCTCAATGTCATCCTTTGAATGAAGGCTATGGGATGATGATCAGGTCTGGTCATATCTTTCTGTATCGGAGAGATGAACCAGTTGGTACCACCATCTTATTGGGAGATCGCAGGGACATTATATGTTTTGAGAGGGCATGTTGTACGACCAGGAGCAAGAGCAGGAGGATGGCTATCAGAGTCAAAGGATGAAGATGATGTTGCATTTGATAGATATGAAGAGGAGAGTGACTCTCCTGAGTACTGGCAGAAGACTCGGCCAGTATAGTGATGGTGCAGTTGAGTAGGTTGATGGGACTTAGGTTGAGTCTCAGGCTTCAGAGTTTCAGTTCGAGATAGAGCATCTATTTTTGAGGATGATTTTAGAGCAAGAGGGAGCTGTTGCAGGAGTCCGAGATGGAGATAGTGCTGCGGACCTTCCTCATTAGGAGGGAGTGTTGAAAAGTTAACTTTGAAGGTCCTCCCATGTTTTTGGTGTGGGTATGATGAGAGGACTAGAAAATTTTGTTCTTATGTATTTATGTAACAAAGTGATGTTTATGTAAATAAAGTGAATATGCTTTTATACTTTAGAAAAGTGGGTATGACTTAAAAGATGTATTTAATAATTAAAGTGTTTAATTATTAAGAAGTGAGATAAGTTGTAGACCTTGATTTTGTAAATGATCTTCAACCCTAGATTAGGTAGTTGATGAAAGTAGTTACAAAAGTTAAGTATAAAACAAAGAGAGAGGACAAAAGGAATACACTCACCATTAATGAGGAGAGAGAGAAAACCATTGGCATAATTTCCAATGCAAGAGGCAACATTTAATGTAGAAAGTACAACAACATTAGTTACACTCAGAAGTTGTCCGTACAGCCACGTGTGGGCACATCTCCCGAGGCAAAAAGTACAGATTAAGATTGACAAGCCGTACAACATTTATTGTTGGCTGTGGCACGATTCCCGAGGCAGCAGAAAGTACATCTGTACAACCACACGTGTGACAGATCCATTCAATTCGTACCTGCACGTGTGGTACAGTAGGCCGTATTGTATTGCTGGCACGTTTTTCAAGGTATTTTGCTGTTGATGTTGTTTTGGAAATTTTGCATGTAGGGTTCAGAAGAATAATTTTTCAGAGTTGTTGGAAAGTTTCTGAGATTTTCTCCTTTAATTAAAAATTTCTTTCTAGGGTTTTCCCCAAGCAGTGGGGTTTCGCCCAATCATTAGACCAAAATTATTGTGTTCATTTGCTTAACGAATATTTCAGTATTTGACAGATTTTTTGAAGTACATTTCAGCAGTGTAGTTTTACTTTCAAAATTTTAAGTTAAAACCCTAGGTTCTGAAAATGTTTGACAGAATGTGTAAATGAACAATTTCATTTATTAAGTCAGATTTTCTTCAATTTCTTTCATATTGCTATTGTGCTTGAGAAAATAATTAAATCCTAGAATACTTGTTTTTGCATTCTTAGATTAAAAACCTTAGATTATTTTATATAGGCAAGTGGGCTACCCAACGCCCACATCCTATCCCCTATGGGGGATCCGCGTCGTCTCATTTCGTGATTTGATTGTTAGATTAGATGCGTTTTCTTTAGTTAGTTTAGTTGATTTACTCTTAATAATTTGTTTTGTTTGCAAATAAACTACTAACCACTACGCTTTCCCGAAGAATCGAAAGAGCTTGCTCTAGTAAGGGAAAAGAGATTCATAGTTAGTAATCAAATAACATTTTCTTTTCCTTGCAAGTAGCTTAATTTTAGCTAGTTAATAAAAGAGGCAAAGTGGGCTACCCAACACCCACATCCCATTCCCCAGGGGGGATTTGCGTTGTCTCATTTCGTGGTTTGATTGTTAGATTAGATGCTTTTTCTTTAGTTAGTTTAGTTGACTTACTTTTAATAATTGGTTTTGTTTGCAAATAAAATACTAGCCACTACGCTTCCCTGAAGTATCGAAAGAGCTTGCTTGAGTAAGGGAAAAGAGATTTGTAGTTAGTAATCAGATAACATTTTCTTTTCCTTGCGAGTAGCTTATTTTTATTTGATTTATTTGAAGCTCTCAATAAAGTAATGAATATGACTTTGTATTTTCGAAGTACCGAAAGAGCTTGCTCAAGGAAGGGAAAAAAGATTCTCAGTCTTTAGATTAGTTAATCAACTTCACATTTGGCTAATTCTAAAACAAACCAAGACTTCTTTTTTTCCATGTATGCCCTGGACCTCTGCAGCTCATCTGATTAGTTGGTTATCAGAAAGGGATTAAAGTGACTAGTTTAATAGGACAATCGACATAAAGCTTACTTTTGAGAACTTGGGAGGTCGTAGAGAGTGAATACCATAGAGTCAAGGGGATACTCATTAATGAGGTTCGTTCTCTCCTTATTGGACACTTGGTAAAGCTGCTCTTGCGCTCAATTCAAGAAGGTGAATTTTGGTGGGCTGAACAAAGAATAAGTCCACTCCTTAATCCACTCACTAATAAAAGCTAAAATTTACTAATGAGACAATTGAATACTTTCTCGACACAACATTACCTTGCAATTTACAAGTATTTACATTTTGCAATATTATACTTTGGGCATTGGTCTTTTATCTGATTATTATCTTGCTCTAAGTTTTATGCAAAATGATGATTTATAATTTTTTGTTGTAGATGGGATTTCTTTCATATTTCTATTGTGCTTGAGAAAATAATTAACTCCTAGAATAGTTGTTTTTGCATTCTTAGATTAAAAACCTTAGATTATTTTTTATAGGGACCACTCCCCTTTGCTTCGCTAGGAGTTATCCTAGACGAAGTAGTCAAGATCAAGTGATAGTACTTGACTCTGGCTTGCCCCCAAGGTCGCATCCAATGGCTTGAAGATTTCTGCCACGTGACTCGAGATGCGAATTAGGTGGCAACAAATTTGATTTCTAAAGAAGAATAAAATAGGATTCCTAAATAGCTGGCCATTTACCGTGGCCAAATGAGTTTCTATTTCATACTAAGCCAGGTAGGGAAGTCTTCTTGCCCTATGATGAAAACCTTTGTTTATTCGTTACTTGCAATGGGTCCAGTGGCTTAGAAAAAATATCAAGGCAATATGTTGTACCTTTGACAAAATTGTGGAATAGTTTTGTAGTGAGAGTTGAGTCATCGACAAAACATATTTAATAATTGGATTTTGTTAAGAACAAGTGAGATTCCTTGAATTTGTCCTTATACTTGAGGAACTTACAGAAGATAACCTAGAGCATTGACTACAATTACATATAAATAAGGCACCAATTGTCGACCTTTTTTGATAGGCCATTGAAACACAATCTCTTCTTATAATTGTCCATTAACACACTCTTGAAGGGGCATCTAAAAAAATATTTTCGATTGCTTGAATAAAAGAACCCCTAGATCTAATTCAGTAGAGTGTATACAAAATGGAACCCCACTTGATTCTGGATGGTATACTCATAAACTTAGTGTATTTTGCATTTGAAAAATTATTTTCGACTGCTTGAATAAAAGAACTCCCAGATCTGATCCAATAGAGTGTATCAAAAATAAAACTCCACTTGATTTTGTAATATGGATGGTATATTGATAACCTTAGTGTATTTTGTTAGTTTTTATAGATATCAGTATAATTCCAATATTATATATATGTAGCAAAATATAAGGTAGGATCGCTAAAAGAATAATCAAGCACAAAAACAATAGATACAAAGATTTTAATCTGGGAATCCACTAAGGGAGAAAACCCAACAACCTTCTAATAGAGATAACCAGTTCAAAGAGCAGTGTACATCCAGATACATGGTAGTCACAAATAGTAGAAAGATAAGCCCGAAGAAACAAAGGAGAAACTCCTCCAAGATAATGAACCCCAAAAAATCTTCTTCTTGTAGCTGTAGCGAACTTGTCTTGCTTGGAGTGAACTTGCTTGGTGAGAATGAGTGAGGGTGCCTTCTATTTATACTTTATCATGTTGACAGTTTTAATCTTCAAGTGTGGCCGACTTGTCTTCGTTTATTGGGACGACTTCTATTTTGGTGTGCAATATAGTTGTCTTCATATTTCTTTTGAGGCCTACTTGGTGAGGATGCTTCATGCAGCTACTACATCAACATTTCTTCTGGGGCCGACTTGGTGAGGATGCCTCACGCAACTACTACATCAACACATTTTTGGGTCCTAGATTGGGTCAAAAGTGCACTATCCAACAACATATTGCAAGTCACGAACAGGCTCCAAGATTGAAGAGGGATCTTCTAATACAATGCATCAATAGCACTCAATGGCTCTCGTATACACCCACCAATGTCTCTTGGTAAATGATATGGGAGATGTTATTGGAACTGACTGAACTGGACTGGAACCAGCTGATTCAAACCGGTTTGGGGGTTTCTGGTTGGAAATGCTCATTTGAATTTTGAACTGGTTTTGCTCTAGTTCCTCATAGAATTGTCTAGTCAGGGACTGGTTTGGGGTTTTTCTGGTCAGAGCTTGTTGTTCAAACTAGTTCTTACCAGTGTGGAAGACATCGCCAATATACTGCGATGTCCCAAGGAAAACGATATATCGCAGGGTAAAAATCGCGATATTTTACCGATTTTTTCGTAAACATCGCGAGTTGACATAAAAAATCACCGAACCCGTAGACAGTCCAACATATAAGCCGTTTTTTTACTTTTTATTGGTCATTTTACTTGTTTGTTGAGGGGTTTGGATAGCAAATGAGCTTTCTATCATTTTGCTTGGAGCCAAGGAGTAGATTCATTGTGTTTCCATCAACCATCACCGAGTTATTGTGGATTGGGGATTGATTCCCATCATTGGGTTCTCAATTTACAGGTATGTATATCATTGTGTAACCATTTGCTCATATTTTTTTGTTTTTTTGGTAATTTTTTTTATAGGTTTAGGGTTCTAACTTCTTATCAATGTTCTCTCTTCTTGCCAATTTTTTAAAGAGAGATTTACTACCATTTATGCCAAATCTATGATTGTTTTGTTATTTGCAGCATGCTTTTTTTGTGGGGGGCAAATTTCAATGAATCTTACTATCTACTATCTCCATTGTTCAAGCTTGAATCTAAACTTCATTTTTTTTGCCCTAGGTTGAATCATTGTTGTGTGAAAAATCAAAATGCCTAAAGCTTTATTATATTTTTTATGATATTTTGAGGCTCTAGAGTCAGTACACTCATTACTACTCAGGACATTGTTGATGTATTTCTAACTTCGGAATGTATTCACTTGTATATTTTATGTATTGTACCCCGATGTTTATTCCGGGAAGTATCTGTAATGTAATTGAGTCATGGCATACCCTGATGTTCCTATCGGGAGAATCAATAATGTAAACAAGTCATGTAAAGTCATAGAGGGTAACCCTCCTTATTGTTCAAGGGTTAAAGTCCCCACAGTTTCGGGGCACTAGGGTTATTAGACTCTGCTAGAGAAGTCGGCCCTAGGTGAGTTAATGTAAGTCAGATCATTAGTACCCCAGTTGTG
>LPNX010534453.1:266838-308597 GCA_001517045.1 Pseudotsuga menziesii | reverse complement strand
TACATAACAGAGTCAAATATTAAGTGAACGAAAGAATATAAATAGAGAGTGAGACTCTCTATTTATCACACACACACTCACTCACTGGGGCGCATGAGTGAGAAGAGAAGCTCTCTCAAGTGAGAGAGAGAGAATAGCTGTGGAGATCATCTTTTCTGTCTTTGGGTTTTACTGCTGCCATTGGTGCTCATTCTGTCTCTGAGGAAGTTGCGGGGTTTTCTCCTTTATGGTTTCCCCGAGGAAAATTCTTTGTGTCTCTTGTCTCTTGTGTTTATTGTTGTGCATGTTATTTTCTCAGATAAGATCCTAAGATCATATTGCTTAAATGATAAAAATTTAACATGGTATTAGAGCTAACCTGAGAAGAAGACACTATGCAGCTGCAGAAGCTAGGGCTTTTTACTTTTTGTGTCTCTCTCCACAATCCATCAGCAAAAGGATGCTAGGCTGACTCTCCATTGAAGGGCGCATCTTTATGTTGAAGCAAAATTTGATTTCGGGCATTTTTCAGTTTTTGGTGCGGGAAATTAGGGCTTTTTACAGAAGAGGAATTTTTGAGTGAGCCTAGCATAGGATTGCTCTCCTCATCAAAATCGAAGTTTAGAGACCTGGGTCGAGATTTTTGGTTGGATGAAACTCCAGGAAAGTCAAACCCTAGTTTGACCTCGGGCCTGAAAAACCTCAAAATACTGAAACCGCTAGTTTTGGTAGATTCGCTATATCTCGAGATTGGAGAAGGTTCAGGTGCCGAAACTTTCATAGGTCGAAGATAAGTTCCTGATGTACACTGTGGCCAAGTTTCAGCCTTAGATTCGCTATATTCTAGGAGATATGATTCCTCCAAGTTAGGGTTCCAGCCTCTCCTAGGATTCATCTCTAAACAGGACACTTGGGGAGAATTGCTATATCTTGGGCTACGAAGGTCCAAATGAAATTTCTCAAGATGTTCCAGAAAGGGCACTGACTGTACTTTCTGTGGTAAAAGTTTCAGACCCCACAGAAGAAACAATGACATGTGGCAGTCTGTACAACTTCGCTATGCTGAACAGTCCTGAAACAGGTCACCTTGGAAAAACGCTCATAAGTCCCAATTGGTGAAACCAATTCTGATGAAACCTGTGGTGTTGAAACAAAGACAGACGAGGCTACCTCAGTACGAAATTTTAGGCACAGAGGAGTAGTACTTTCAAAGATACTGCAGAAACAATAACAGGCATTTCTGTAGAAGAATTTGGTAAACTAGGGCTTCCTGTTCCGGGAGCTTTCCTCCACTGTTTTCAGAAAATGAGTATATTGGACAGCTCGCCTTGAAGAGGTCTATCTTTCTATCCAATCAGATCTGAAAGATTCCAAGTTTTGAAAATTAGGGTTTCTGTGACAAACCCTAGATCAGCCAGCTACGGAACTAGGATGGACACCTCGAATCGGTAAGATCTAATCTTTTGCTATTTACAGTTGAGTTCCTCATTTAAAAATTACTAATCGCACCAGCTTGATGACAAGCTTGGTGAGGCTGACAAATTCCAAGCATGGAAGCATAGGATCTCACTAGTTCTTGAAGGAAATGAATTGGACACCTACATAAGTAGAGAGGTTCCAGTTCCAGAGGGAGATGAGGCTAAAAGCCTTACACAAGAAGAACTTAGTCAAGGCCAAGAAGATCATTGCTGATTCAATCACGGATCACCTTATACCACAAGTGTCTTTCCTAAAGACACCGGAAGAGATGGTTGATTCCTTGACCAAGCTACTTGAAGGAAAGAACATAAATCAGAAGATGACCTTGAGAAAACAATTGAAGAATGTGAAGATCCAAAATGTAGAGACCATACAGTCATACTTTACAAGGGTCTCTCAAATCAAAGAACAACTTGAAGCGGAAGGCTCAAGAAGGAGTCTACCCACGAAACAAATAAAGATAAGTATTTCATTGACATTTCATGATATTGTTTTGTTATGCATTTGTTTATATTCAGTTGATGTATTATGGATGATAGAATGTTTGCATTAATAACAGTGTACTACTAATATGCATGTGATGGGTAAGTAGCTCATGGTCCTATACAACTCTCCATTGCTACTTATCTAGAATGAAACCTCTTTGCTGACATATTGGATTAGTGCACAATCTCAATGTTGTCCTGGTAGAGATGGAAGGCATCTAGAAAGTTTCCGTGAGATATGGATGAATGTTGTATTGGCTAAAATAGTTGCATGATTATATCTTTATGCATAAGAATTTACCATTATGAATATGCATTATGAAATGTTTCTAATCATACAACTGGTGCATTTGACATGTAGGAAAGATCGCATACAATCACCTACAAGAAAAGAAGGATGAGACTTGTTCCGAAGAACAAGTGACGACAGTTCAAGAAATAATTCAAGATGAAGAATGATATGACTATACTTTCAAAGAAAGAAGAAATCTCAGACACAGTGCAGTTATGCGACACTGTTGAGTGACATCATTGATGCAAAGCCTTGATGTCTAGGATGCGGCATCGAGACCTGAAGGGAAGTCCGTAGTATCTTCCATATGGATCTACAAGATCCAACATGCAGTAGATGACAACATCGTGGGATACAAGGTAGGATTCGTAGCACGAGGCTTCTCACGAAAAGAAGGCATAGACTACGAAGAGACATTTGCAGCCACTAGAAGTTAAGACACATGACAAGAAGAATCATGTGTGCAAATGAAAGAAGGCCTTGTACGAGCTCAGAAGACACCCATGGGATAACACATACATGAAGAGCTTGAAGATCACCTAGAGTGATGAAGATATTAACCTTTGCTACAATGTTGAAGATAAAAGACTATAGAGGATGACAAGCTCACAGATGGGTGCGAGGAGAACATTTTCAAGATAGAGGATCTTGGTATACAGTGACCCTAGATGGATACATAGAATATTAGTAGCAGAGGAAGCTACTTGTCACTCCAGTATAGAATGTTTCAATGCATAAAGTACGAAAAGCAGAGGGAGAATGATGCTCCGCTTCAGAGGGAGTGCTTGCAGAAGGTCCCTAGGTTCGACATGGTACGACATGATGGATAACTTACTGATGACTCTAGGCTTTACTGAGAGTAAAGCAGATTCCAACCTTTTCTTCAAGGTTGAAGGTGGAAGACCAATGATGCTCCTGTTACACGTCGATGACTTGTTCCTGACAGGAAAAGAGGAACTCATTAGAGTTGCAAGAAGGAGACTTGCTGCCGAGTTCGAGATGAAGGACTTGGGTATGATGCACTATTTTCTAGTCATGGAGGTGTGGCAGAATGCAGATGGAATTTCCCTGGGACAAGGGAAGTATGCGGTAGAAATCCTGAAGAAATTTAGAATGACGGACTGTAACGCCATGACCACACCTATGGCATCGAACCTGAAGCTATTGAGTGATGCTTCATCAGAAGCGGTTGATGCTACGATGTATCGTCAGATGATTGGATCCTTGATGTAACAGAGGAATACAAGACCAAATATTTGCTTTGCGGTCAACACATTGAGCCAGTTCCTGACAGATCCTAGACATGTTCACCTGATTGCTGCAAATCATATTCTAAGGTACCTGAAGGGTACAGTTGATTATGGGCTCAAGTATAAGGCGGATCAGAAGATTAACCTGGAGGGTTATGTGGATTCTGATTGGGTAGGCAGTGCCATTGATAGGAAGAGCACTTCGGGGTGCTGCTTCAGTATGGGATCAGTTGTGATCTCTTGGTTTAGCAGGAAACAATCCTGTGTGGCACTAAGTACAGCCAAAGCAGAGTATGTTGCAGCTTGTTTAGCTAGTTGTGAAGCAATGTGCCTGAGGAAGATACTATCTGATTTATTTGATCTCCATCTGGATGCTACTTGTATATATTGCGACAACCAGAGTTGTGTGAAGTTGTCAGAGAACCCGGTGTTCCATGACATGTCGAAGCATATCGAGATCAAATACCACTATATCAGGGATATGGTGCAGAGAGGAGCAGTGAAGCTCCAATATGTTGCGACGGACGAGCAGATAGCTGATGTGTTGACCAAATCATTAGCCAGAGTGAAGTTTGAGTACTTCAGGGAGAAGCTTGGTGTTCTCCAGATTGAGGTTCCTTCCAAGGAGAAGTGATGAGTCCGTGAGCCCTTCTGACATGGTGAAAGGATTGGTTCCTTCCATGATCAGATATAAGTGTTGAAGGCCATTCTCTGGGAGAATGGAGGCACCTGGTTAGTTACCAGGAATACTTAGCCTAGAGCTGAGAGCCATTTTGATATGACTGTGGGATTGACTTCCACATGATCAAATGTAAGGGCAGAGCCATTCTGATATGATTGTGGGATTGGCTCCCACATGATCAGATGTAAGGGTAGAGCCATTCTGACATGGGGGCGGGCTAGGCCCTCTCATGGTCAGATGTAAGGGCAGGGCCATTCTGACATGGGTGCAGGCTGGGCCCTCCCATGCTCAGATATAAGGGCTGGGCCTTTTTGACATGATGGTGGATGTGTTCCTCTCATGGTCAAATGTGAGTGCTGGGCATGCCTTTTTGACATGTATGCTGGATGTGTTCCTCGCATGGTCAGATGTAAGTGCTGGGTGGGCCATTATGACTTAGGGTTAGATATAAGTGCTGAAGAAGACCTACATGGAGGCTAGGCCTACAACCAACATGAAAAAGGGTTGGCTCTGTAGAACTTCCTATGACGAGAAGAATTGAGAGATAGCACCAGTTGATCGAGATGGCAGAAGCAGTGATGATGATGATCCGGTGATGATCCAGTGATGATCCAACTTTGATGATGATCTAGTGATGATCCAGTTATGATCCAGCCTTGATGATGATCCAATGATGATCTAGTTTCAATGATGATCTAGTGATGATCCAGTGTTGATGTTGATCCAGATTTGATCCAGAGAAGAAGGTTTGTACTCATGAATTGTGTCAAGAGAATACCTTCCTAGTTAAGAGGGAGTGTTGATGTATTTGTAACTTCGGAATGTATTCACTTGTATATTTTATGTGTTGTACCCCGATGTTTATTCCAGGAAGTATCTGTAATGTAATTGAGTCATGTCATACCCCGATGTTCCTATCGGGAGAATCAATAATGTAAACAAGTCATGTAAAGCCATAGAGGGTAACCCTCCTTATTGATCAAGGGTTAAAGTCCCCATAGTTTCGGGGCTAAGGTTATTCGACTCTCCTAGAGAAGTCAGCCCTAGGTGAGTTAATGTAAGTAAGGTCATCAGTACCCTAGTTGTGGTTACTCGAGTCTTGTTGAGGCCTGGAAATTTGCTGGCAACAACAGCAAGGGATTCTCCCCAGTCAACGTTCCCAACTAGCCCGTGACTGTTTGGTGTAGGGAATCCGTCCGGTTTGCGGTCCGGCTATCGTAGGTCAAGTAACAAAAATAAAAGGTTTTACTGGTTGCGGCCCGGTCCACCGTGTATATTGTTGTATTTTTTGACTTTAAGTATGATATGCAAGTGCCTATCTAAGATGCAGGTTGATTGAGATTGCAAGGAGTGTTCACAATGTGATGCGCAGGTTCTTACCTCTCGTCTTAGACTCTCCTACATCTAAATCACACACAGAGCAAGAAATTAAATCTAACTACCTAACCTATCCCTAGGGAGCAAGATTATCACTTATTATGAGTAATGTATTTTGTGCATGCATTATGAAAAATCACAGATAGCTGATACTTTTTTCAGAACACATGAACATTTAAAGATATTTGAACAACCAGATAGCCAATTGTTTATGAACAACATTCATTACTCATAGTGGAAATTTTCATAAAATAAACCAGAGATCATTCATATAAGAACATAGGTTCAAAGAGTTAGAATGATCTCACAGTTGGGCTGCCCACGAATGACTCTTGGGCTTCCCCAAAACCGTTTAGTCTCACAATTTTGTCCTCTTGTGAGTGCTCATGATTCGCATAATGCGTTACATTTCGGATTAAGATTTATGAGTACTTCATAAAACGGGACCACCTTAGTAACTGATGAACTTTTCCAAGCCTGGCCCCTGTTGCTAACGATTTCGCTTTGTCTTTATTTGTACCTTTAAAAAATTTCGTTGATCTTCCTATCGCTTTTCGGCCAGCTTTCTTCTGCTTTGTCTTCCAGCTATGTCGTCTTTGCAGCAGGAGTCTGAAGAATCTTCTAAATCTGCCTGTAGTTAAACAAAATTCATCATTAATTCGCACTGCATCTTTTTAACAAACATAACCATACTAATAATACGACTGATCATCAAAATGAGGCCCTGTACTGCGTTCTCGTCGTGAAGACCTTAAAAAGATAGAATAAGAAACCTCCGTCACCCATAGATAGGGTAAAAACACACACACAGAACAGGCGGGAAAAACCCTCACCGGCGGGAAAAACAGTAAAGCATCGGGAGGATAGTTTAAATCACATCCCCGCAACGGGGGGCTTCAGATGGACAACGAGTTCCGCAGGACCATTAAGCCTATCGGCGTCCGAAAGACTAAACACTAAAGCATCGGGCGGAAACTCCTTGTCGGCGAACAGGGTGACATAACGTCGGGAGGTTAGCGCAGTATGTAGCCGCAATGGTGGAAGATGAAAAGACTACGGGCTCCGCGACAAACAAACATATTAGCGGAAACCGCAACCAAACATCGGCGGGTGGAGCGGTTACAATAGCGGACACTTAGTTTACTCGGGAGCTGCAATGGCGGAAGGCAATCAGACTACCACCCTCGATCAAAGTTATAAAACCTTCCGATACAACGCAGAAAAATCGTGAAAATGTTAAGTGCTCGGACAACTTAAAGTTGTACATTGGTCCAAAAAGCTTGTCTAATCTCCAAAACAACGGCTTCATGAAGGTAAAAAAACCACCGACTCAAGCTTCAGCCAACCTCCAACAGCGCAAAAGAAGTCGAAATAATAACATCATAGCATCGGACAGTCAAAGCTATCCGTCGGAAAAAATCATCGTTCAGCTTCCGCAACGCGGCCCTGAAGGGAAATATGGCTCCCATGCATGGTTAAATGATTTCCGAACGACCAAACTAAAACGTTAAGCTCCAACAGACTTTCGGCCGGACAGCAACGACAAAGCTTGTTCCACCTCCAAACAGCGGCAACAATAATGAAATAAACTTCCGATATCAAAGAAAGAAATCGCAGATCAAACGGGCAACATCTAAAATCCAATCTTCAAATTCCACAGCTCAAACAGTTTTAGACATAAGCAATTTTCCGAAAAGTACGAAAACAATTGACCTCAAAACAATCCAAACATGTAGCAGAGGTGCAACAAAAACAGAGTTCATAAAAAAACAATTTTATGCAAGATAAAAGTTAAGAGGAGGGTCCAAAATTTAAAAAATTTGGGGAAAACAGTTGCAGCTGCAACAATTGGCGACTACCTGGTGAACCTAGACCTCTGGACCATTTCTTCGTTAAGTGACAGACTGTTTGACAATAAAACCAACATGTTGAATTCTGCTAGATGTCTGGATTTCCCAAATGGCAAATATATGTACTTTTAATCATTGATGATAGTCCAATTTAGGAGAAAGGAAACCCAAGACTTCCAAGTCAAGATAACTCTTTTGAGGCCAGGAGATGAGTTTCATTTATTACTTCTGTCTTCGGGTAGCTTCCAGCTTGGACACCACAGGATTGTAACATATGGTAAACATAAATATTTATTTGTTCCTCATTCCCATGTCATTTTGCACTTTTTTGTGCTTTTTGAACCTTTGTTCTTTGCATATGAGTCCTCCTGCATGCCTTTCTTTCTGAAATTTTTTATTCAGGCTCTTCTATCCATAGTGTCCTTTTGTGTGAGAGATGTATTTAACTTTCAGCTCACGGACGGAGAAGAACTTTGGCAATTTTGGTACTTATATGGTTCAGTACTTTGTTTCGATACATAATGCTTTTATAGGAGTTTTTGACTCTTATCTGCCTTTTGGCTTTCAATTCTTGACATGGGATCATTTATATATAATATATTGTTTACCTTGCTTCCTTTCCGTGGGTCTTTTGCTGTCACTCCCTAGGACATTTTAAATGTGGGATGGATGGAGCCTCAAAATAGTATTCCAGACCTTTTGATCCTGGTTTATTTTACAAGGATTAAGTAGGACTTCAATGTGTTCATAGCCATTCAGGAAAACTGCTAAACTAGAAGAAATTCTTTCAGATAAAACAATAGTACACAGTTTTACACTAAAGGACTTTAATTACTCCAGAATTTTGATACACTCCATGCAACCAAAAGTTTGCCTCTTGCTTATTGAAATCAATCAAGATCTAACTACAACAAAACAGAAATAAAACAAATCAAAATAAACAGCCAAATCAAATTATTTATGTACAAGATAAAAGAACAAAACAAAACTCAGGAAAAATAAGGTTTAAGAACTAAACCATTTACTGGTAAGTTCTCTTCCCACTCCTGTAGATCCTGCAATTTATAGGTTGAGGGGCCAAGCTTTGCCGCAATCTGGAAAGGGCCTACCCATAGCTGTTGGAATTTCATGTGTTTTCTTTTTTCATCATGGGGGTGGTCCCATTTGAGAACCAAATCTCCCACCTTGAATTCTTTAGTTCCAGCTTTGTGTTTATCAAACCATCTCTTTACTACTTCTTGTTGTTGTTTAAAACGTTCTCTGGCCTTGGATCTAGACTCTTCTACCTTCAAAAGATTATGTATCCTTATTTGCAAGACTTCATTATTTGATCCTCTGGATTCTTGGGCAATTATGGAAGAGGGTAGCATGATATTGGGGGGTAGAATGCCCTCTTTTCCATAAACAAGGGTATACGGGGACACACCTAACGAAGTCTTGGGGGTGACCCTATCAGCCTAAAGAGCATTTGGTAATGCTGAGTGCCAACTCCTCTAATTTTTTATCACCGTCTTTTTTAAAATCCTTATCAGATTCTTGTTCGTGGATTTAGCTAGGCCATTTCCTTGTGGATAGTAATTAGCAGAGTAATGCAACTTAATTCCTTTCTCATGAGCAAATGCAGTTAATCTAATCGAGGAAAAGTAAGTAGCATTATCGAAAACTAAAAAAATTGGAACTCCAAACCTGGTCATAATATGATCTTGCAAGAAGTCCATGACCGCATCTTCATTTACTTTACGCAGCGGAATGGCTTTGACCCAACGAGTGAAGTAGTCGGTTGCTGTCAGAATATATTTGTGTTGCAAGGAAGAATTTGGCTTTATCTCTCCAATGATGTCCGTCCCCCATTGCTCAAAAGATTCGGTTATCATAACAGGCTTTAATGGTTTTGTTGCTTCAACTTGTCTTCCACCACACCTTTGGCAGATGTCGCACTTTCTAACATGGGCATGTGCATCTTTGAACAGTGTGGGCCAATAGTATCCAGCTCTGAGAATTTTATGAGCTGTAGTATTTCCGGAGAAATGTCCTCCAACAGGTCCATCATGTAAATCTATCATTACCTTTTTCGCATCTTCTTTCTCTAAGCATCTAAGAAGAACTTTGTCATAATTCTTTCTGAATAATATTCCTTCAACAATCTGATGAGGCTGATTTAAGACGTAATGCTCTTCTTTGCTTAGAATTCCAATGTTCCGGTAATAATCTCGCCTGAAGGTAATGCACAAGGTCTCGATACCAGGAGTCTGGAGCTGTGAAAAGAGGACATACATCCATCAAATGTAACTCAGCTTCGTCTTCCCAGTCATGTTCTTCATTGTCTTTACTTTCAGTCATCAGTCTGCACAATCCTTGCCCTTTGACTATAGAAGCTGGCTTGAATTCGAGGTCATACTCCTGTAGAGTTGTTACCCAGTTGCCTCTTCTTTCTCCCAACTCTTTTTGTACGAAAAGAGACCTCACAGCTGGGTGTGGAACGATTACCTTTGTCCAGTTCTTTAGTATGTATGGCTTGAATTGTTTCACTGCTTTGAACACTGCGTAAGCTTGTTTATCCACAGCTGGGTAATTCAATTCGGCCCCTTGCAGACCAGTGCTCATAAATGATATGGGGAACTCATCTCCCCCTTCTTCCTTCTGGGTAAGCACCGCTGCTAGTGAGTCATCAGATGCGAAAGTATACAAAATAAAATCTTTCTCAAAATATGGACTTTTGAGGGAGGGTGCGTGCGCAACAACTGTTTTGATTTTGCTAAATGCGTTCTTCTCTACATCAGTCCATTTGAATTGTACACTTTGCTTTACCATTTGCTGCAAAGGTTTAACAATTTGCGCGAAATCTGGCACAAACCTTCGCACGAAGTTTATTGTCCCCATAAATGACTGCATGCCCTTTTTATTATGGGGTAAGGGAATCTGTTCGATGGCTTTGATCTTTTCTGGGTCTATGGAGATCCCCTTCTTAGAAACCATGTGACCCAACAACTTACCTTTTGTAACAGCAAACACGCACTTCTTGGGGTTTAGTGAGATACCATATTTTCGGCAGCGTTCAAAAATCTGCATTAGATGAAATGCGTGTTCCTCTCTTTTCTTTGAAAAAATCGTGATGTCATCGAGGTATACTACAGCACTGCGGCCAATTAGACCGCGGAAAGCTATGTCCATAGCCCTCTGGAAAGTTGCTCCAGCGTTTATGAGTCCAAAGGGCATCCTTCTGTAAGCAAAAGTTCCCCACTTGGTTCTGAACGTCGTTTTAAGTCTATCTTCTTCAGCTACTAATACTTGATTGTAACCTGAGAATCCATCTAATAAAGAGAATAGTTCAGAACCCGAAACCATTTGCAATATCTGCTCCATGGGTGGAACAGGATAATTGTCTTTATCCGAAGTGCGATTTAAGTTTCTGAAATCCACACATAGCCTGATTTCTCCCTTACCGGAACCAGATTGGAAACCCATTCCGAGTGTCTAACCTTGAAGATAATCCTAGCATCCAATAGTTTCTTGACTTCACTCTAGATTAAAGGTTCTAATTTTGGATGCATTTACCTTAAAGGCTGCTGATACGCTTTGATTCTAGATCTGATGGAGATAACATGCTGGATAATATTGGTGTCATATGTTTTCAGATCTTCATACGTCCAAGCAAAAACATCTTTGTATTGTCTGAAAAGACTGATAAACTTGTTCCTTTCACCTGGGGAGCAACACTTTCCCAAACTCACATATTTAGGCTCCATTTCAGTCCCCAAGTTAATCAACTAGAAATTGTAGAGACGAGCTATGAGTCTTCACATTCGCTGGTCTTTTAAATTTCTTGTTTAAATCAAACATTTGTTCTAAAGTCCTGACTCCTTTAGGAATGAAGTTATCGAATTTAAACTCGGCTTGATGTTCTTCATCATCAATAATTGCCCCTTTGAAAGTCTCGTCATTTGTCAAGCATTCTATAATTTGCTGATCATCATCGAACACTCGTAGATTGGTTATCATGTCTGGAAATGAAGGCCTGAAAAACAATTCAACAGAGCACCAATTATTAGAGGGCACAAGCCTCGCAGCTGAGGTGGCCAACAAGTCAGCTGTTGCATTCTTAAGTCTTGGAATCGATACAATGTTAAATGCATTAAAACCTTTAAGTAAATCCCATACTTCATTTTGATAAGCTTTTAAATGAGGAGAAATGCAATGTATTTGATTTCGAATTTGCTTTACAATTATTTCAGAGTCCTCAAACACCTTCATATTTTTTACCTTTAATTCAATCGCTTTCCTTATTCCCTGAACTAATGCCTCATATTCAGCTGTGTTATTGGTACATTCAAACTCTAACCTACATGCAAGAAAATGTTTGTTTTTCCTAGGGTTGATCAGGACACAGCCGGCTCCCGACCCTTCTAAAGTTTTAGAACCATCAAATAAAAGTGTCCAAAAATCGCTAACTACTGTGCGAGAATTAACATCTACTTCTACTGCTAAGTCTACTATTTTACAATCAATTTCATCAGCCTGTGAAAACCAAAGGAGATCAGGCTGAGCGTCTGATGTATCTCTGGCTTGTTCCACTTGATAGTTTCCTGGTTCTAGCTCAATAAAGTAATTTCCCAAAACAGAATCCACTGGTTCATTCTTACCCTCGAATTGAGTAACATTATGTTTCATGTGGGGCTCCTTCAAAACTTTAATTTGATTTGGGCCTCTTTTATATGGTAGCCACAGATGTGACGAGTCCGAGGCAAAATATCCGTTCAGCTTTGCTGACCAATCCCTGCTCAAAACAGGCCCATAAGCTTCTGGTATGTCAGCCACCACAATATCAATGAATTGACACACCTTATCATTCGAAGATAAACGAATGAGGACATCCTCCATTTCCCCAATTACCTTCACACTTGTTCTATCCAACTGAACAACCTTCTAGGTAGAAGGTTTAGGTTGCCCATTTATCTTTTTGCAGACCGACAGCGGCATGACGTTGACTGATGCCCCCGAGTCTACCAGGCAGTTATGTACGTTGTGGTTGAAAATTTCAAAAGTGAGGAGAAAAGGTGGATTCTTACTTTTAGGCTTACCTCCCATACTTGCTTCACCAATTTCCTCTTCCTGGGGCTGATTGTCAGTAGGCAGCCTCTCCTCTGATACTTCAAGTGCTTTCAATAGCTTTTCTTTCTGCTGTGGCACATTGCACATTTCAAATAATGAGATGTTTGCCCTTACCTTTTTGATATCCTCCACAATGTCATAATCCATCTTATGTTCCGTGAGATTTGATTTAACATTGTTTATTTTTTCTTCATTGGTCTTAGTAGACATGTTGGTCTGTCTAGGATTTTGACAGGTGATGGTAAATTCCAGAATTTTATTAGTTGGGGAGTTGTTTTGAAATTTCTTAACATTCTTTTGAAGTCTTTTGATCTTCGGGAGCATAAGACTGTTTTCCTTTATCAACCCCTGGCTTCTCGTCATTACGTTTGCTTCCAGGATGCCCTCATGTCTCAAATCCTTTTCCTCCTCGGCATCAAACAACGAAACACAGTCCCATAAAACCATGGCCTCATCTTCCTGTTTTTTTGTTGATGTATTGCTGTCTTTCCCTTCTTCATCTTTATCTTCTGTTAATTTAGAATCCAACAGCTGATTCATAACCAACGTCATTGAATTTATCCATTGACGATAATTCTTTTCAGAATGGGGTTGTTGGTGGAAAGTGCAAAAGTTATCCATTCCTACCTCTGTTAAGTTCATAGATGCAGGATTGTGCGGAGGGGGTTGTGATTGATTGTTGTCTTCCCTTTTCTTGTAATAAGGTTTATAGAACTTTTGGGTTTCTTTGTCCTTTTCCAAGTCTATGATTCTGTTAGAGAGCTTCTGCATCATTTTTGCCATTCCCTCGAAATCTGATAATTGCTCCTCCTTAGGCTTAGTAAATAACAAAGCTTTTCTCCCAACATTTTTTTCTCCTGACCGTTCAGGATAATCCTCAATGCTTTCTTTTTCGGCCTCTACCTTCTCCGCTTCTTCATAAGTCTCTGCTAGCGTAGGTTTGGCCTTCATTTTGGCAAACATGGCCAACTCGGGTCCCAGAGCTGAGGTATAATATTCAATTAGGACCTTATCCGAGGGTTTGTCAGCTTCAGAAAAATTCTTAAGATAGGCTACGAATCTTTGGGTAAAACTATGCACCTTCTCTTTTCTTTCTTTCTTTAAGGCGCACAGTCCTTTCATGAGAGCTGCATGAGTTTTTTGGGTTGCTTACTCCTAAAAATCCTTTCAAAAGTATCCCAGTCTGGGATAGAGTTTGCAGGCAAACCGAAATACCATGATGCTACTGCTCCTTTAAGGGTGTGTGGGAAAAGTCTACAAACTACATCCTCATGCTCCCCAGCCCTTAATCTTTCTACTGCCAAATAAAAATTTGCAAATGGTCGTCTACTAATATCTTCTCATTTGGATCAAACTTAGGCAGCATCTTCTCAAAAGCTTGAGGTAAGTCGTGCAACGGAGGTGTTAAGTTCAAAGGCGACCTGGCTTTCCAAGCAGGTGGTGGATTCGATGGGTTGGGCGGCTGATTTGCATTTACGCCTACCATGAGTCTGGGTGGAGAGTGAGGTGGTGAATGAACAGGAGTATGAACAGGTGAACAGTAAGGTGTATTTGGGCCCACTTGATTTAAAGGCTGAACCACCTCTTGTAAGGCTGTTTCTACAAGTTCTTCCAAATCTCCAACCAACACTGAGTCTTCCAAGATAGGATGGTCTTTCTTTTTATATTCTCTTCTGGGCAAGTCAGGGATAATTGGTAATCCTCCAATCTTCTTCACATATGCCCTAGTGTGCCTTCTTAGATCATTAACTACTTCGTTGTCCACAGAATACAAATGCTCTCTACCCTCCTGTTCAGGAATTGGATTGGGAAACAAATTGCTTTCTGAAATGTCAACGGTGAAATAATCTTGAGAAAACGGGTTTCCTCGGCCAACCATGCACTCGCTGCCCTCCTTCTAGCGCCAGAAACTGTTGAGGCCTGGAAATTCGCAGGCAACAACAACAAGGGATTCTCCCCAGTCAACGTTCCCAACTAGCCCGTGACTGTTTGGTGTAGGGAATTCGTCCGGTTTGCGGTCCGACTACTGTAGGTCAAGTAACAAAAATAAAAGGTTTTACTGGTTGCAGCTAGGTCCACCGTGTATATTTTTGTATTTTTTGACTTTAAGTATGATATGCAAGTGCCTATCTAAGATGCAGGTTGATTGAGAATGCAAGGAGTGTTCACAATGTGATGTGCAGGTTCTTACCTCTCGTCTTAGACTTTCTTACATCTAAATCACACACACAACAAGAAATTAAATCTAACTACCTAACCTATCCCTAGGGAGCAAGATTATCACTTATTAATGAGTAATGTATTTTGTGCATGCATTATGAAAAATCACAGATAGCTGATACTTCTTTCAAAACACATGAACATTTAAAGATATTTGAACAACCGGATAGCCAATTGTTTATGAACAACATTTATTACTCATAGTTGAAATTTTCATAAAATAAACCAGAGATCATTCATACAAGAACATAGGTTCAAAGAGTTAGAATGATCTCACAGTTAATGGACACAAAGCTGAAAACGAAATAGTTCCTCTTCAACAAATCCATAGCATAACATTTGAACATTCCACCAAGATTTCTCCAACAGGCAAACTATAATTATCTATTGCAAAAGGAAATAGTTCTTCTTACAATATGTCTTCCAATCTAACTGGGAAAAAGTCTTTTTCCTTATCGAAATCTGCTATATTTATACAAAAAGAACCAAACTGTTGGGCTGCCCACGAATGACTCTTGGGCTTCCCCAAAACCGTTTAGTCTCACAATTTTGTCCTCTTGTGAGTGCTCATGATTCGTATAATGCGTTACATTTCGGATTAAGATTTATGAGTACTTCATAAAACGGGACCACCTTAGTAACTGATGAACTTTTCCAAGCCTGGTCCCTGTTGCTAACGATTCCGCTTTGTCTTTATTTGTCCCTTTAAAAAATTTCGTTGAATTTAGAATATCTCTGCCTATCGCTTTTCGGCCAGCTTTCTTCTGCTTTGTCTTCCAGCTATGTCGTCTTTGCAGCAGGAGTCTGAAGAATCTTCTAAATCCGCTTGCAGTTAAACAAAATTCATCATTAATTCGGACTGCATCTTTTTAATAAACATAACCATACTAATAATACGGCAGATCATCAAAATGAGGCCCTGTACTGCGTTCTCGATGCGAAGACCTTAAAAAGATAGAATAAGAAACCTTTGTCACCCATAGATAGGGTTAAAACACACACACAGAACAGGCGGGAAAAACCCTCATTGACGGGAAAAACACTAAAGCATCGGGAGGATAGTTTAAATCACATCCGCAACGGGGGGCTTCAGACGGACAACGAGTTTTGTAGGACCATTAAGCCTATCGGCGTCCGAAAGACTAAACACTAAAGCATCGGGCAGAAACTCCTTGTCGGTGAATAGGGCGACATAACGTCGGGAGGTTAGCGCAGTATGCAGCTGCAATGGTGGAAGATGAAAAGACTACGGGCTCCGTGGCAAACAAACATATTAGCGGAAACCATAACCAAACATCGGCGGGTGGAGCGGTTACAATAGCGGACACTTAGTTTACTCGGTAGCCACAATGGCGGAAGGCAATCAGACTACCACCCTCTGTCAAAGTTATAAAACCTTCCGATACGGCACAGAAAAATCGTGAAAACGTTAAGTGCTCGGACAACTTAAAGTTGTACAGTGGTCCAAAAAGCTTGTCTCATCTCCAAAACAACGGCTTCATGAAGGTCAAAAAACGACCGACTCAAGCTTCAACCAACCTCCGACAACGCAAAATAAGTCGAAATAATAACATCACGGCATCAGACAGTCAAAGCTATCCGTCGGAAAAAATCATCGTTTAGCTTTCGCAACGGCGGCCCCGAAGGGAAATATGGCTCTGATGCATGGTTAAATGATTTCCGAACGACCAAACTAAAACGTTAAGCTCCAACAGACTTTCGGCCGGACAGTGACGACAAAGCTTGTTCCACCTCCAAACAGCGGCGACAATAATGAAATAAACTTCCGATATCAAAGAAAGAAATCGTAGATCAAATGGGCAACATCTGAAATCCACTCTTCAAATTCCACAACTCAAACAGTTTCAGACATGAGCAATTTTCCGAAAAGCACGAAAACAGTTGACCTCAAAACAATCCAAACATGTAGCAAAGGTGAAACAAAAATAGAGTTCATGGATCCAAACAATTTTAGGCAAGATAAAAGTTAAGAGGAGGGTCCAAAATTTAAAAAAATTGGGGAAAACAGTTGCAGTTGCAACAAGTCTACATAACTGAGTTAGGATTAGTCGAGCCTACATAACAGAGTCAAATATTAAGTGAACGAAAGAATATAAATAGAGAGTGAGACTCTATATTTATCACACACACACTCACTCACTGGGGCGCATGAGTGAGAGAAGAGAAGCTCTTTCAAGTGAGAGAGAGAGAACAGTTGTGGAGATCATCTTTTCTGTCTTTGGGTTTTACTGCTGCCATTGGTGCTCATTCTATCTCTGAGGAAGTTGCGGGGTTTTCTCCTACATGGTTTCCGCGAGGAAAATTCTTTGTCTCTTGTCTCTTGTGTTTATTGCTGTGCATGTTATTCTCTCAGATAAGATCCTAAGATCATATTGCTTAAATGATAAAAATCTAACAGACATGATTTAGTATTGATGCATGATATATCATTAGACATTTTATACATCATATATTTCTGTTTTCTTTTCATATTTATGTGGCAATATGTGTATTTGATGTTGTTGTTGCTTTAAATGTTTAAAATTTTGAAAAAAAATGATTAATTTTCCATTTTTTTGAAGTTTGCCGGTATTTGCCGATATTTTCCCCGATGTTGCTGATAAGTTGTGTTCCGGACCCTCAGCGATATTTTCGCCGACACAATGTCTTCCACACTGGTTTTTACTGATCATTTAGGCACCGGTCTTGTGTTTTCCCAGTGGGAATTGGTTGTTCAAATAAGTCTTGACTGGTTTTGTCTAAAACTGTCTGGTTTTACCGATTCTGACTGTTTCTATTCTAGCATGCCATGCTCATGGAAAATTTGGAAAAGAAAACAAAAAACAAAAATCTAAAACCTAATTTCCATCAATTAATGACTGCCCCCATGTTTTCCTCATGCTTCTTGTTCTTTGTTTTTGAGATTGTAAAAACTTTGACATTTACTGCAATGAATGTTGATTCGGTGCTATTCTTGTGCTGATTCTGAGTGCTTCTTGGGCTGATTCGAAGTGCTTCCTAAGGATTACCATGCAGAGAATTTAGAAGATCTAGGTTCAGATAATTTGATTGTGGAGTGTTGTATTATTATTATTTTGGACTCTAGAGGTCATTTAGAGCCCCAATGTTCTTGTATCTTAGTTCAGATGTGAACTGCAATCAGTGCCATTTACTATTTAGTGATATTCACCTTTGCTATATACATGATAAAACTTGACATATTGTGTCTAATGGTTTCGATTTACATTGATGGACACACACACACACACACATATTTATTTTATTTTATAAAATATGAATATTTTATGTTTGTTTCGGTTGACTTTTTTCTTTCTGGTTATTTTCCTGGTTACAAGCTGGTTCATGATTTTGGGGTCGACTGGTTCAGTTCTGGTTCAGATTCTCTGATAACATTGGACAAAGTTGGTAATAAAATCCCGATACACCAAAATGGCAACCCAGTTAGAGATGTGCTTATTGGTAGTGCTTGGTAAACAGTAGAAAGACAAGGTTTGATTCATATTAACTCTTGCAAATCTTGGACTCCACTGTCAACATTATGACCAAGAGGAGGCACGTGAGAAAACCAGAGCTCAACCAGACAGACCAGAAAAGATAAAACAATCTGCCATTGATGAAAATAATCTGACTGCATCATCAAAATTATCTGCAACTGACTCGTAACTGATATGCAGGCCTAAGCACAAACATAGAAGCGGTATCAGCATCCCCCGACATTATTAACACTTCTTCAAAATATAAGTTGTTGAGGTTACCATAACTGTGAAGGACATGAATGAATGTAATAATTATGACTTTTTCTCATATTCAATTATCCATAGTATATTTGAATATTTCTTATAACTCTTACTGATGCCAGCTCAATCATTACAAATGACTTGATTATAAAACATCACATAATTGATATTGTCATTGTGCGATCCATGGATGTGATTTGAGACAGCTCGATTTAGAACAGATATTTTCTGCTTGCAGCCAAATTGTAGGGATTCCCATGTAGTTTCCAATTGGACACACAAGTTTTTCCCAAGTTGAGCATACTAAAGTACAAGCAGAGGAGCTTCTCGAACAGATAAGCAGGAGCTTCAATCAGTCCAAAATAAGTTGAGTTGAGCAGGCCATCTGAGGCTGTTGGAGCAATCGCCTCTTGCACAGCTCAATCACAATATATTGGATCTTACAAAATGTACCATTTTACATTTGTTGCAAACCGCCTGTGTAAATGGCTGATGCCATGAACCTCTTGGTTGCAGAATTTGTGTGCATTTGGTTGAAGCGATGTGGATGCTATCAAACTTCTCTCAAACTCCAACCTTTTATGTTGGACCTCAAGGATAACAATATGATTACAGGCAGGATTGAGAATTAGAGAATTTAATGGAACTTTATCAATATTTGCCAATCCAAGTAGTCTTTAGGAGGATTTTTGTACAGGAGAGCCTTCAATTTATTTCAATGAAACTGATACATCTAATAATTTCAGCAAGTAGTCTTTAGGAGGATTGATATACAGGAGAGCCTTCAATTTATTTCAATGAAACTGATACATCTAATAATTTCAGCAATGAACAAACCTTCAAATCCAAGGGTTATAACATTATATTCAATTCTGTGTTGCTTGTGTGTTTGTGTGTGTGTGTGTGTGAGAGAGAGAGAGAGAGAGAGAGCACTGATGACTTTTGGTCATATATAATTTTGCAGGGATCTTTAGATACGTCAAAAGTTGTTACAGGTGAAGACATTCGAGAGGTTTTTGATAATCTTAAGCGGAAGAGACGTCGTCTTGATTGATATCCTGGTGGTTTTGAAAGAATTTTGACCAATCTCTTTTCTGTCATGAACATACAAGAGCACACAGAATATATGCTCACAGAAAATATGGTATTCCGGGCAGAAAATAATTTCAAAAGATAATATATAGTCACTGGTTACTCTGTAAATCGAGAGGGCTAATTATATATATTGTCGTAGTGCTCTTTTGCATGAAGTCATATATTGTCATTAAAAATTAATAACATATTTGGAATAGTCCTAAGATAGTTCCGTATAGCTGCAAGGGTGGCATTTAATGTATGTATTTTTGATGTCAAAGGTCCAGTAGGTCCAACATGGGTTAGATTGGTGGTGTGGGATTCTAGTGACTGGATCATCCTTGGTCGATAGATAAGGCAGACATATCATGAACACAAAACTAATTCCTTTGAAAAGGATAGAATTCTTTTCATATATGAAGTGAATGCATGTTAGCTTCCAGCTTTGGGAATTTACATCTGCACTTCTGCAGATATATTGTAAATATGCTCTGCCTCTTAATATGTTTGCTGTCAACACTGAATAACAAAATAGAAAAGTACTATTGCTAGTTCATACAGTTTCTTGGCTCCGCACAATTGAAATTATTTATGCACTCTGCTAAAAAAAGTTAGGTACTATCTGTATTTTCTGATCATCACCTTGTTTATTTTGTTTTAGAACTTATAGGACTCTGGACTTTCAAGATCTACCTCCTAGAAAAGTTCTTCTTTGTTTGCTACATAATATGTTTTGTGAAGGGCTGTAAATAATTTTTCTTTGTCCGATTACACCTCAGACTCACAAACTTTATTGGATGTTGGCCTCCTCAAGTTGCATGACAAAGCTAACTCCCTTAGGGGGAACATTGAATTATGTTCTGTATAGAGCTGTAAATTATAGCTTTTTTCTCCGTTCATTTATAAAGAGGGAAACTCTAGCCTTCATGGAAATTTATAAAATAAATTTTAAAGTTGTGCATCTATGAAGGGAATGACTTCCATGTACACAGTAGGAAAGATAATAGGGTTGACCTTTTAATATTGGGTTTATGAAAGATGTGTTTCATTTTATAGTTTCAGGAGAGCCCTTTCATAGATGATAAAATAGCAAAAATATTTTCATACGAGACTAACTGAAAACTCTTACGATTGTGCTGGATTGATTTCATGCGATCTGCTAATTAGATTCTCTTAACACTATTTTTCTAAACTGTTGTCTACAGTGGATAGATCTGATGCTGTTATTGATCTAGTTCGAAACTTCAATGGCTACAAAGGTTGTAGACATGCTTAGATAATTGCTAGAGATCCTTACTTTGACTTGTTAATTTGCGTTGTAACAACCCATATGAAGTAGTATTATCTTTTTTTTGTTGCTACATTCTTGCGAGATTTTATTATTTTATGTTTTGAGGTTCATTATAACGTTTAAACTTTACCACTTCAATTTGTTATGTGATGATCCCTCTGGATTGGTTGGCTGATATTTGAAGGTTTTCATAAAATATTCTGCAGTCAACTGACAAAGATATGTGCTTGTTAAGGGTTTACAGTTTAATAGCATAGCTTCAAGATATCATAGAACAAATAAAACTCAACTAGAGGTTGACACAATAAAATCACAGCAACATTGAAACATTTCTTGTATACAACCCTGGGAGCAGACAATACTGCATACTAGCTGCACATTCCCATATGCAACCGGTAAGAATCGGAGCACTATATGTTACGTTCTAGGAGCAGCTCCTAGTGTGAGGACTTGATTAGAAGTGGACCATAAATGGCCAAATAATGCATAATCCATAGTTCATTGTGATTGAAAAACTAGAGTGGGATTCCTCGAAAAAGCACAAATGAAGCTAACATCAGTCTCAAACTTGCTATATGCTTAGAGGTAAGAAGTGAAATGAATGTTAACCTAACAATAATCATTTGATGTGGAAATGATATAAATGTGGATTGAAAACGATCATGGTTGGATAGTCAACAGATTTTGAGTGGTTATTACAACTCAAACTAGTAAGTGTGATTAAAGCTGAAAAGAAAAATATTAGCCTGACCAAAACTTGAGGTCTTACCTACTGTCACCTCAGTAACTACCTTTCTATACTTTAGGTTGGCTCTTTTCCAAATCAAGGGGGGCTTCCCTAGGATAGGGTTTCTATGCTATGACAATGGAGGATCAAGGTGTTTTGAAGAGATAGCTTAACAAAACCTCCTTGTTGTTTTAATATAGGAAACAAATGAGATGGAAAGACCAAGAAGAAGGTATCTAATCCATGAGGGCGAATTCATAGATAGTTACAAAGACTAGTGCTACATGCACATGCCACAATAAAGATTAACATGTTGAAAATGAAGAATATAAATACGCTAGGAGGGCCCAAACAATGCCACATCAGAGCATTGCCTATTTAGAGTGTGATTTATGCAATGAAATAGTAAGAAGCAACAACTCTAAACAATGAAAGATGCAATATTCACGCATAAATCATCATAGGGAATTGTGGTGATTACTTATCCCACAAAACCCATCCAATGAGGTAAGGTACTCTTATTAGTTGGCCCTAATTAAAGAAGTCTAGCAAATTTATAGATCATCGACAAAATTTAAAGGAATAGGTTGCAACTCTCTCATTTTACAATAAAATATGAATAGACAAGGTCAAAACCTTAGATTCAACGTAGGAAGGAATAAAGGGCCCAAGGAGGGTGTATCCATTAAGTGAGCGACAATGATGACAATAGAAGTCTAAACCTAGCCTCTAAAGGCTCTCCAAAGGGCATCGCTCCAATAAGAAAGTGGTCCAAGTAGTGAATGAACGCAAAGCTAGGGTTTTGACTCCTAGTTATCCTCCAAACATCAAGCGACCTCCATAGAGTGCAACAACCTCCCACCCCCAATAATGGAATACCATCATAAAACTAGGAATAGGTGTACTAGAAACCCTCAAGATAACACTCTCCTCGAATGGTATGTTAAATGTTACAACATGAACTAGCATGTATAGTTAAATCTGCAATGAACACAACTAGCCGCACTGCAACCTAGAGATATTACATATCATCACCTTATTAACCACCACTTTGTAGTTTTGGTTGGCTCTTCTTGAACTTGAGGGTTGCTTTCCTAGATAAGATTGCTAGGCTATTACAATAAGGGCATATGGTGATTTGAAGAGTTAGCGTAGGAAGATCTTGAGGTCTTGTTTTGTAGTATAAGTGATGGGAGGGTTATGAAGACTAGTGCCAACCCCCAAAACATGTGGATTTTCATGATGATTCCTCCTTAGTCCTCGTGTGCAAATTCTTGACTGAAATATCTATAGATTGCAAGACAGATTCCTACCCCAAGCTATTGAAGTTTCATGCAAATTTCCACCAAGGGAGGGTGGCTCTTTGGCACACACCTTCAACCTATAACCCTAGCTTGTGCCCTAACCTATGTAAGCTTGATTTGTGCCCTTTTTAAGATTACCAAACCATAATGCCAACCCACAAAATAAACAAGGATAAACTCCACTTAATTTCACGAGCAAATTTACTCTTGACTGAACCAGTTTAAAGATATTGCAATGATAAAATATAACTTGTTACCTAAATAATATTCCACTGAGTTGAACCCAAGAGAAGAAAACCTTTACCCTTCAAAATGCCCCATAAAAGATATAACAATTAGGCTTCAAAAGAGAGAGAGAGCTCTCAAAATCCAACCATGGGTTCAAGTGAAGACGAGTCTTTCTTTATATACGAGAGTAGGTCAACATTCTTTACAACAAGATGACAATATCCAAAATAATTCCTAGATCTAGCTTAGGGTGGAGTAAACAATAATTCCTAGATCTAGCCTAGGGTGGAGTAAACTATGAATAACATCTGCTAAAACCCTAACAAACTCTAACAATATCCAAAATATGAGGTGGTCAAAGCCACATGTACAATGCCCAAGATACACAAGGCCCAAAGAGAGGAGGTGCATCACTAGATCTAGGTCAAACAATAATGAAAAAAGGTTTGATCTAGGGTTTGACTGCTAAGATCCTTTCTAACAACTCAATTCTCTCTTCAAAAGCTGTTGATGGTCCAAGCATGTGCCAATAGGGTCAAACCAAATGTTGGAAATAGGTCCAAAAGGTGAACAAACGGTTTGGAATATGGTCCTAGCATTTTCACACCCCTTGGAATCTTGCCGAGTGTTCTATACCTTTGGAAAGGTTTGGCAAAGAAATTTCCAACCATATATGGCGCTTCCCAAACCGAGCTAGGATGAGTGGGATCTACTCTCCGGAAGACAAGACACCAAATTGTTGAAAAATGACCTAGAAACCAATGAAAACAACCTAAAATACGACTCCAATACTCTCAAACTATTAGGGATATGACTGAGCTTCCAATACTTTTGGAAAGATACCAGAAATAGTTTTTCAACCATATATGGTACTTCCCAAACACAACTAGGATGAGTGAGACCCATCCTCCTGAATACAGGGTACCAAATTACTAAAAAAGACCTAGAAACCAACAAAAACAACCCAAAACAATGACTTGATTACTCTAACACCTTGAAGAGACTAGGTTGAGTGTTTATCACCATGAGATAGCCCTTTGAAAGAGTTTTACAACCTTATATCAAATGCACCCATTTGAGATAGGGCATTGGAGAAACAAGGGTTTGAGTAGAATAGGCATTGGAGAAACAAGGGTTTGAATAGATCATGCATTGGAGAAACAAAGGTTTGAATACAAAGTTTTGTTTTGCACAATTCACCCAATCATCAAATCTCCATGAACATTGAAAAGTTGTCATCCAAGGTATCATTAACATGCCGCCCCCATGAAGTTTGTGATAAAAATGATTAGTGGACACCCATGCAAAAACATTACATTAGACTTTGTTTATTCCATGGGGGAAAAATCCCTTGTCAAATAAACAAGTCAACTCACTCTAATATATAATATATCACTCTTCAGAGCACTCCTCAGAGTATGCAATGTGACCTCTAGCTTCCTTATCAAAGCACTCTTTCTTAGAGAAATCATCTCAAGCCTTGTTTACTCTTAGTCACTTGTCATGACTAATCAAGGATACGTTGGGACCATCCTCTACCAACCATCGGCCATTTCTCATGACCTCTCTAGGTAATGTTTGCAAAATGTTGCTCGATGCTGTAGCCATGGAGAAACATCAACACAATCCCCTTTCAACTTTTGACTACCTTTTCTCCAATTCAAGGGGGTAGTCCCTAAGATAGGATTACTAGGGAAAATACAATGGGAAACAAGGGGATTCGAAGAGGTTGCCCTAGCAAAACAATGGTTTTTGTAATATAGGAATATATAATAGCAGATGGGATGATAAGGTAGACCTCTTCAAGGACTAGTCCCAATTTTGGAAAATTGAGTCAAAAGGATTGCGAACTAAGAGGGCCTTGCTAAATAGGTCACAGAGAGAAGAGAATTGTATCTGCTAACCCAATCTACTTGGTGGATTGAAGATGAATTAGGGTTCCCAAGGAAAGGGGACGAATGAAGTATCTGCTTCCTTCCAAGCTTTATATCAGGGGCACCCTAGAGATAAAGGTTTTATGGCTACAAAATCTGAATTAAGACAAATATACAACACATAATTTTGATGACAAGAAGGATGAAATATAACTTAATTTAGAACATCTTTCTCCAACTAGATAGTGGTATCATTTTAATGGCCCAAATAAAGAATATAAATGATTTAGCAATGTAAAACACTCGGCAATCTTTCAACCATGAAGCTCCAAGCAAGGGATTTGTTGCACACATGAATAAGAGGGAACCCTTAAGACACATCAATTAGGCTCAAGAGAGAGAGAGAGATCTCCAAAATCCAACCATCAATACAAATGAGGAAGAGGCTCTCTCCTCTCTTATATAGGAGAAGATCTCAACTTCTTTTACAATAAAATAATCATAAAATCCTATATCTCAAACCATTGACTTTGAAAAACATTGTAATGGATTAATTCTGGAAGAAAATTCTTTCCTTAAAAATCATATTCAAAACTTGGCTAGACAGAATCAGTTAGGAAGAATACATCCACTCACGTCACATATCACATCCTCGAATGACGTAGTCAAAAAATTGCGCAAAATCACAATCCAACCCAAGTTCCTAAATTGGTTTCTAAAATCAGTCCTACCCATGATCACCAAAGACATAGGTGAACTCCATTCCTAGAACAAAAGACGACTATTCTCAAAGTACAACACTTTTATTTGATATATTACCAATCAGGGTATTTATATACAATCATTTCGATGCCCCTCAACATTGATCTCTAGATCAAGCTCCTCCCGACATATCCCACCTTGCCGATGGGCTCATCGACATTGTTTCCCATCAAAGGAACATTCCAATCCCACATGTCTCTTTTCCATACAATATGTCACATCAAATCCCACCTACACCTCAATCCACGGTGGTTCCTCAATGCATTCCAAATCCCCCTTTTGGACAAATGGCATATGGTCCTTATAGCCTCACTTTACCAAATTCAATCCCACCACAGATTCCCATGGCACCGCTAGATCCTACATATATATTATATGGATCTCCTAACCCATATTTATTTGCACCTATATAGAACAAATACTTCTCATTCCCCGACCCACCTGGTCTTCACTCCATCGCTCAAGCTGGGGTACCCTTTGTTGTGCAACAAACTCAACAATTTTAGCAGTTGAATATAGCCAACCCCCCTAACCCATATAATCATGGAAAGAAGAAATACAAGAAAAAACGATAGAACTAGGCATAAGGGAAAGGGGGAAATCCCCATACCAAACAAAACCAAAATAATGTAAACCAAAACCAAAAGCTAGGAACCAATAATCCCCTAAGCAATAAAATAATGTAAGAACTAACTTTCCTTGTACAATGTGTGGCGAGTATGGTCACTTTACACATCATTGTCCTATGATTCTAAAATGTTAACAGATGATGGAATCTATAAATAAAATTGACACTAACCCCCCCTAAGCAAACAATGCACTAATGCCACAACAAGTAGTGTTACAGCAACCCTTTTCCAATCAAGGGGTTGTATCCCATCAACAAGAACCTTTTCCCACAGAAGATGGTTCTTTTTAAAACATTTATATGAACACAATAGAGGTTCATCATGAAACTTGAAGTAAAGCATATGGTGCACCCAAAGTCGCTTAGAGAGAAGGTACACTCGCTACCACTAGCAGGCCTTTGTAAATGCCATGTCCTAGTAGTGATCATATCCCTAGGATACTAGAATCACCGATACGATGAAATACCCATAATCCTCATATGAAGGCAACACATAGCTACAACATTGTATATGACTTGGCCTAGTCTCTTGCGACCACCATGACTACTCTCAAAGTTCTTGAGTCTCTCCCTTCCCAAATGAAGTAATTGCTTATAAAATTGGTGTAATCAACCCATTCGATTTGTGTCATATTAATTTTGACTTAGACAATGGTGAGCCTCGATTTTCATTGTTTGTCACTTTCCAAATCCCTGTGATAGTCAAGAACACCATCATCTCTTGCTGTATTCTTGATGAAGGAGAATATACTTGTGTGATGTCAAACCACATTTGAAAATGTATTGGATCACACGATCTGTACCATCATCCATCACTCTAGAAGCTTATGATGGTCGACCATCACAACCACAATTCCTGTACCAGAGTCTCCCCATTGAATTAGGGGGGAAACGATACTCCTTGATGTCAAAATAATAGAATCAAAACTCAATTACAATGTACTCTTGGTCCATAGTTATATGTACCCTATGAAAAAAGTTGTGTCAATGGTATTTCACATCATGATTCCCCCCCACAATAAGAATGTGGTCACCCTAGACCAACTTATTTACTATGAGCCCCATCCAATTTCTAATCTAGATAGCATCCTTGTTGGCCCTAGGAAAAGTTGAGAAAATATAACCCGAGTCTTGCTTGAAAAGATGAAGATTCTCGTTGCAAGATAAGCAAAGACCATAACGGAAGGAGCCACGACAAAAGAGGAAGAAAGTAGGTCGAGACGAGGAGTTCAACATATTTTTGGTAAAGAGTTAGTTAAACTGATAGTTTGCTTTTGGTAATAAAGCATGATTGTAATTTGGGTCGATGGTGCCTATTTCTCAACGCAATGGGACATGTTAAATTAGAAAGACAACCTGTCGATTGATAGTTGAGATTCTATCGACGGTTAAATCAAGAAGTGTAAAAGCATAAAAGCATCGATTCAAGTCGTGTGCAGATCACATATTCATAGATGGCGATTAAGAATAGAAGAAGAAGAGAAAGAAAAGAGATAGAGACCAAAACCAAAGAGCACGAGACAACAAAAGAATACATGAATTATAAAGAATATATAAAGAAGAGTTTGCAAGTTGTGTGCTCAGACCAAATTTTCTAAACCATTTCTCATGCCAGATGAATATCACATTTGTGGTTTTTCTTGGATTGGTTTCAACGTTAAACCATGTGTATGTGTTCTTTAATCTCTGTTCTTATGTCGAATGCATATCTGTTGTGAATGAGTTTATCTGAATGTTGAGTATATCTGTTGTGAATGAACCTTATCTACATATGTCACTTATCTAATGTTATGATCATATGGAATAGTAGTTAATGTGTGTTAATGCTTTATGTTACATAATGTTAGATATGTTGACAGATCAATAGGATATATTCTTGAATGAATGTATAAAATACAAGCCTACGTCCCAGTTTCGATTGAGAGACCTGATGGTATGATAATGAAATTCCTCGACACAACTGTAGAAATGTGGTTTTGGCAGTTCCCATAAGATATATTGGGTGAGACTTCATCTGCGTCGCAGGTGTTACCGACAAAGATCTACTATGTCGGTCTGATATCTTGGGTTTTGTTGACGAATAACGGATCAGAACCTGGGTCGATACATAAGTACGTCAACAAATGGTTCCGTTGCTAGGACCATGAATCATTGTGACGGAGATATGATTTGGCACCTAACGAAATCATAAATTCAATATTAGGTTGATTATAAGGCACAAGAGTTCACACAAGAAGAAAGTAAAGTATCATGACTAAGCCCGACATAATGGTTGGAATGATACCTTTACATAGACATTGATGAAATTTTCTTTAGTGAATTTCCCATTGTATTGCATGAGTGGTTGTCGAAGCTTGCGACCCAGAATACATTTTTCATGGCGGAGAACCTATAGATTGGAGTCATTCAGTTGATCCAATGATTGAAAAGAGTTAGTAATCCTATATCTAGGGCTGTCGACTTCTGGGTTGATAGTATATTGGAGGGATACATCACATAATTTGCAGCCGACACAATAAGGTCATTTAGTGAAACACAAAGAGAGTTATTTCAAGAACCTAGAGGACGCTATTTGAAATCTTTGAAACTGTGGATCATGATATTGGTATGTGAAAAAGGGATTGTGATATTGGAGTTTGACGAATAAATATTTGTGTGTGGAGACCCGAGGTAATGTTGGAAGGAAGATTTGAATAAAATGGATTAGAGTAAGATGAGATGTTTCCTGTCGACAGTGAGACTGAGCTAGAAGGTGGAAATCTAAGGAGTGGAAGAATATTTCGGCCGGGAAAGAGAAGAAGGATTGTGACAAGGAGAGAAAGTTGCAATGCGACCGGGAGAGGATTGCGAGTTGGTGTTGCACGCCGAGGAACAATCTTGCGACGAAGAAGATGAATATCAACTTATATATGAAAAATAAGAAGAAGAGGCACTGGATCCATATCAAGATTACATCATACCTGCAACCTTGCGTACATCTCCAGAACCTGAGGTAAGGTCTAAAAAAAAATTAACTAGTGGTTTTGTCAATCATACTAACAATAATAGTTGGAATAGCAGTCAAGGACGTTCTGCTCGTTCAACAATACCAAGAGTAAATAGAATGGATGGAAATGATATAAATTTACCGATCTTTAATGGGAATGGGTTAGAAGACCTTGAGAAACATTGGTTCCTATGTGAAGCTGTATGGATAGTGCGACAAGTCCAAGATGAGGACAAAAAGAAATCCTAGATGATCACAACCTTTAGAGGTCGTGCGTTGGACTAGTATATGAAATTATCTGTAGTTATAGTAGGAATCCATCAGAATACATTAGATCAAATCCAGATGGGATTGATAGATGAGTTTAAGAATCCTACATCTGATTCGCAATGCATTGTGGAAATAAAAGAGATTAAGCAGTTTCCTATGGAGTTTGTTTAGGACTTCAACCAAAGATTCAAAACTTTGATGGCTAAAGTAAGCTTTTAGATGTTTGATGTCGAACATAAAGAAAGGCTTATTGTGGCGATGTTATTGCATATTCGTGTTCCTCTAATGCAACATAATATTATATCACAGAGCAAAACTCTTGATATCACCATGAAGTTGGAGGATTCATTGGTCAGAGAAACTGGTGCAGGAATGATGCAAATACAATGATAGCTTTCCAACATTACATTACAACTTCAAGATGTGAAGAAAGGGAAAGAAGTACAGGAGGAACTTTGGTCTACACGACGGAGAACTAAAGGCCACCATAAATATTCATGTCCAACCTTCACGAACTATATTTCATTAGGTGCACCAAATCTGATAAATACACAAGGGATGCCTTGGTGTAGAATTTGTTAAACCAGAGAACATCGATCAGAAGAATATTTAAATTTACATAAAATAGTAAGTGCACCAGCCAATCTATATTGCAAATTCTATCGATCAATAGGACACAAAGATAAATATTGCAGAGCATATTTGTTAATGTAGGAGAAGACAATTGACACCTACTTGATGAAGAATAAGGAACATATGCAAGTTGAGCGAGCTCAGGCACAATTTCCTCAGCAACAATTTCCTTAGGCACAATACCCATAGGCTTAATACCCACATGTACACTACCCTCAACCCATAGGAGGTGGAAGTTTTAGTGGTCGAGGATGAGGAGGAGGATTTGGTCGCGGAAGAGGCCAAGTCATTTGTTATAATTATGGACAACCTAGACATTTCGCTAGAGATTACACTAATCCTACGTCGACATGCTCATTCTGTAAAGAGTTGGATAATACTATTGAAGAATGTCCACAGTTGATTTCTAAGTGGTAGGATAGAAACATCGGGAACCAAAACCTGCCTAAGAATGCTAATCCAAACATATAGAATATTTCCATTGAATCGAGGGAATCTAATATTTCCGTCGCGACAAGAGGAGGTGCTGCGACTGGAGAATTTCAAGAAGCACCATATGGACAACTGAGAGTGCGACCGACACAACAAAAGAAGGTACCATTTGATGTCTAGAAAGAAAAGAAAGTATTCTTGGACACTCTACAGGAGTTCATCGACAAAAATCAAGGGTCGAATTTTGTTGCTGTATCAAATGAAGGACCAATATTGGAAATATCTTAAATATCCGACCATCTATTTCAGAAGAAACTGATAGAAAAGGTTAGTATATTGAAATAATTTTTCAAAAGTTGTTTAGCATTAATAAATGGTAAAGAGGATGCAGAAGAACTGGCAACTTTAATAGAAGAAACTCAAGTAGATGTGCGACCAGAAAGGAGGGTTAACCACATTGGGAAAAGATTGAAAACTGTTCGTGAACTAAGAACGATTTCCCAAATAGGTGATTATGGCATGGATTATATTATTTTGTACTTGGGTTCTGATGTTACCATTCTTACTAGAAAGACATGGAAAAGTATGGGGAAGCCAAGACTAGTGTGGTATCCTATCTAGCTAAGATTAGCCAATCAATCAAAGGTTCTGTCTATTGGTCGACTGGCACAGGTTCCTATCGAAATAGAAGGACTCATGAATTATGTATATTTTGAAGTGAGATATATTGTTGATGATACGAATCTATATCCCGTGATTCTGGGGATCAACTGGGCCATTGATAATCAAACTATTATCAATTTTAAGAAGATGATATTAATGTTTGAGGATGCATACTTAAGGGTGGCCGCACTGCTTGATCCTTTAGAAGGCCATAGGCATGTTGAGCAGGTAAATAATGAAGGACAAGATGGATATCTGGACCCAATCTATAATATTACCTTTGCAATGGATGATTATGTGAATCCGATGACCGACGAAAAACTCAGCTGGTGAAGCATTAGTTTTTGCTCATCGGATCTAGGAGAAGCTTTGGAGAATTGACTGAACCGACTCCATGAAGTATCAATGAAAAAATGCGTAAGAATTAAAAAATCAATGCAATAGGTATGTACTAAGGTATGTGATCTACCTACCTATGAATGTTTTCCTAACTTGGAATCTTTTCTTACAGATTTTGAAGAGAAAGTAACAAAACCTCAATGGTTGATAACCCTGGAATTTGCATTGAAGGATATACCTACAAGATGGTGGTTTCCACACAAGTATACTATTTCATACTGGTCTCAATGCCGACGACTGTTGGTAGTTCAATTTGGAGAAAAGATGGTCTATACCGGTCTGAAATATACAAGACTGACTAATCCTATCGAGCATATTGATCATTGTCGCACAACATGGGAGATGTCGCCACTGACAGGAATGGGTCCACTAATTTATACATACTTTGGACATGATATCGAGAAATTGGTATATGTCAGTTGAGTTGCGACAAGGAACAATTGAATGGGAAGAGTTAGTGTCCATTTTCATGCATACATTTGAATTTGTTGATGATCATTCTTCAATTGATGCTGCTCTATAAGTAATCAAGACTAATATCTTTGAAGATATTCCCGTGTCGATGACAAATTTCCATTAGATCAGTGCGACAGTCCAACATTGGATGGAATGTTACAATGTAATAGGTGAACATGTCGATGATAATCCACATGAGATAAATATTCCTGAGTCTGAAGGTACTTGCGTGATGGAAGGATCAGGTGTATCGAGTGACAAGTTTTTGAATCCTTTGAAAATAAATAAAGTGAATATTGGTTGTCTAGAGAACCTGAAGTTTTCTAATTTCAGAGACTAATGGGATGATGAGACCGTTGGGAATATTATAAACATACTACATGAATTTTAGGATCTATTTCCCACTAAATTTTCAGAAATGAATAGAATTGTTGGAGATCTTGGATAAATGAAGATTCCCTTGAAGCTCAACGCAAAGCCTTGCAAACAACGACCATATAGACTCAATCCAAGGTACAAAGAAAAAGTTAATATAGAGTTAGACAGAATGTTAGATGCGGGCACTATAGAACCTGTTGAAGAATCCGAATGGATTAGCCCTATGGTAGTACATGATAAGAAAACAGCTGGTGAAGTGTGTATTTATGTCGACCTAAGTAAGATGAATGATGCCTTCCTGCATGACCCATTTCTGACCCCGTTTATAGATGAAGTATTGGAGATTGTTGAAGGAAAAGAAGTATATTCATGTACTTATGGGTTCTTTGGTTACCGTCAAAAAAGGATTGTGAAGGAAGATCGACACAAGACAACCTTTACGACAGAGTGGGGATTTTTCTAGTATATGGTATTGGATTTTGGATTCAAGAACACTCCTGCTATCTTTTCTAGGATAGTGGTACCTGCTTTTAATAATTTCATTCACAAATTCCTTGAAGTCTACTTTGATGACTTGACGGTATTTGGGTTAATAAAAGATCATATTGAGAGTATTAGAATGATGCTGGAACGATGTCGACAATTCAATATTTCCCTTAATCTAAAGAAGTATATTTTTTTCCCCTTTTGAATTTTGCTGGGTCATGTGGTTTGTCGTGATGGTATATTGGTGGATCCTGCTAAAATTATGATTATTGTCAACCTACCACCACGCTCGACAGTAAAAAATTTAAGAACTACTTTGGGACATACATGATACTATCAGAAATTTATCAGAGGTTATGTAGAAGTCATTGCCCCTATGGAGAAATTTTTGAATAAGGATGTCAAGTTTCAGTGGAGTGAACAATGTCAAGAGAGTTTGTATGTTCTTAAGAATAACATGGTTACAACGCCTATACGAGTCTTTCCAGACTGAAATAAAGAGTTTAACTTATATGTTGATGCGTCGTCTATCACACTCGATGTTGTACTTGTACAGCCATGAAAAGGGTTTATTGATCATCGCATCACATTTTACAGTAGAAAATTGTCGACAATAGAGAGGAACTATACCACGACAGAAAGAGAAGGACTAGCTATGGTATATGTTATTCATAAATTTTGACACTATTTGCAGGGAGGAAATTTCAATATGTATACAAATCATCCCGCATTGAAATATTTGGTTAATAAGCCAACATTTGGGGGGAAGATTTGTCGATGGATTCTCCTCTTCTAAGAATTTGACTTTGAGATTATTGTAAAACCGGGTCGACTGAATTCTGGACTGGACCATTTGTCGAGGCTAGAAAGAGGAGAAGAGCATGGTAATATCGACGATAATCTTCCTAATGCACAACTGCTTGTGATTAAGATGTTTGATAATCACTACAAAGGTATTATACATCTCTTAACTACGAGATATGCACCAGAAGGATTCAATACAACTCATAAGAAACAATTAGTTGTAAGAGATGCAGATTTCCAGTTGATCGCTGGACACTGATATAAAATGGGACCGGATGAAATCCTTTGTCGCCGTCTTGGAACATGATTGACTGATAGTATTGAGTGAGGCACATGTTGGTGTCTTACGCAACCTATATGCAGGAAAAACAACAATGCGTGAGATATTACAAGAAGGATTGTGGTGGCCTACTTTGCATGCTCACACCATAGATTATTGTCGCAACTATGATATCTTCCAAAGACCAAAAACCCGTTGCGATGAGATGATATGCCGCTAGTATGACAAGTGACTTTGCAGGCCTTTGATAAATGGATAGTTAATTTTGTGGGTCTTATTAATCCACCATGAAAAAGAACGGGTGCACATTACATTATAACTGTGACATATTATAATTGCAGCATATGTACTGTTGTGACTGCTGTAATATTTCTGTTCGACCATGTAGTAACTCGATTTGGGTGTTCAAATATTTTGATAAGTGATCAAGGGACATATTTTTTCAATCAACTGATTGACAAATTAACTGAGGAAATTCAGCGCTGGAAGAGAACACCGTATCACCCAGAAGCGAATGGCGCAGTCGAGGCATTCGATAAGATTATGGAGAATGCATTAACAAGGATCTGTAATGTACAAAGAGATGATTGAGATCAGAAAATACCTGTATTATTATGGGCCTATCGCACACATCACAAAAGTTTGATAGGGAAACCTTGATTTTATCTAGTTTATGGAAAAGAGGTTGTCATGCTGATGGAATATATTGTACCCAGCTTTATGATAGAAGCGATTACTGAAATAGCCAATCTTGGTGCTTCCGAAGAAATATTGTTGCAACTAGTACAATTAGAAGAAGATCAAATTTTTGAAGGATATCATCAAAATGTCGAGAAGGAGTGACATAAAGCTTGGCACGACTGATATATTAAGTCTAAGTAGTTTCATATTCGACATCTTGTTCTCCTATACGACAGTAAATTTTTGAAGCATCCTAGAAAGCTTCGGACACATTGGATGGGACCATATATTGTCATTCATATCAATGAAGGAGGAGAAGAGAAATTGCAGAAGTTAGATGGTACATATTTGAAGGGATTAGTGAATGGAAGTCGGCTAAATCCTTATCAGGAAAGCCGCACTCTGTTCGATTGATAGTTCAACAAGTAAAAAAAAAGAATCGCAATTTTATGAGTATTGTTTTCGTAATATTATGAGTGTTGTTTATGAGTGTTATTGTTGTAAGTTTTTGAGTGTTGTTGAAACAACATTATAAGTGTTTTTTCCAAGAGTAAAAGGTTGGCGTAGAAATATCTCTGTCGCAAAAGAAGAAAAGTTAACGCAGACTATATGTTTGTCACAAAAATAGAATTGCTGTTGCAAGATAATTGCTATCACACGATGGATTGTGGTCGCAAACGACAGTTAGATACTAGTTAATTTGAGGTCATGGTAAATTTTGACAGTGTGTTTTTTGGTCACTTCCAACATTAATGCACAATAACTACTATTGAACTGACAAGTGAACTAATCATTTGATGGTCAATTTCCTTGAAATGATTAGAAATATTGCTCCATGTGACAGAAATCGCTGCCACCTTGTCCATTTATTGCAAGATCATGTGAGTGGATGACTTAGTGAATGTGTCAACATATTTCATCTTCGTTCCGAAGCTTGGTTATTCCATTGCATCTGATTGATTGAAACTTATGTGCTGAACTGTCTGTCTGCAATTGTTTGAGCTGAAGCTATTTTCATAGAGCATGGTCATTTCCATATCGAGCACAAGCACTATCCAAGAATCATGTGTTGAGGTTCCATCATCCACACCCATCATGGAAGAACATATAGAATTTTTTTCACAGTCGCCACTGATTCCAGAAGTTGTTTTACGACCAGACCTGCTCGGTTCATCCAGAAGGAAAGACTTTGGCCATGGAACCAGTTGCAAACCAAGAACAACATCACCTCCACCTGATGATGAAGAAATATGATCTAGGTTGGAATCCATGTTTCCTTATTATGCTCCACCTAGACCACAGGAGGAACCTAAAGTTATTGTGGGAAAGAATGTAAAGTATTAGTTAGTAACGCCGATGATACCAAAAGGAGTTCAGGTGATAAAGAACATCATACCCAACTTGTGGAAAATGGGATTCATCCACCATGGCCTTCAAAAGTTCCCAGAAGTTGAGATCAAAATATCTATGACTACTGTGAGAGAAAGTAAGGATGACCCTATTCACATAGTCCCGATGGAGTGGGAAAGAGGATTGGATAAATTCAGACTGTTGTCATTGATGCACATGCCACATTTTGGTCGAAAAATAGAATTCAATACATGCATGAAGCAATTGTTGGTGTTTTTTCATGGAGGATGTTTATGGATCGAAAAAACAATCTCAGTAGATGTCGAGCTAATAGAATCCATCACAGGAATTCCTCTTGCAGGAGTGGAACCGATGCCCTTCTTCGTTGGGAAGGACTGGGACACGAATTTGACAAACATAATGATGGAGAAGTATGATTTGAAAAGAGATAAGAGAGGCTTTGATATCACCTCTATCAACAACACTGTTGTTCATTTTGCTACTAAATTTTTTATCCAACAAGCTGCTGCGAAAGATGCGACCGAACCAGTGCACCGTAGGAACAATTGTTGCGGCAGAGAAGTGCGCAGCGGGAGTCCAGATGAACTGGGATACATATTTTTTGAATGAGTTACTAGCCTATTCTGTTGATGCACAAGATAAAGGTAACCCCTTTAACTACTCTTGGATTGTGTTTTAATTTCATTCGTCGCATGGGCATAACCACTAGACTACAAAGGGGTAGATGTCCCTGTACCATGCCGAGGCGCCATATACCAGAATCTCTAGTTCGACAAGGAGAATCTGCAGTGACAAATAAATACTAATGTGGAATTGTATTTACAAGGAGAGGCACTTTGATATTTTATTAAGAAGTAGTCTAGAATAAAACAGGAAACCGTCAAATGATTTTGAAACATTATAAGATTTTCGGTCGGAGCGCACCATATATTTTTGCAGTCGTGACAAGACCCACAGAACCAATGGTTAGCTACACAATTTTAGATATCCATTGAATAAATTGAATCACTTATTTAGGGTTGACTTGAAGAATATAGAGTACCTGTCGTAGAGGATCAAATATATGGAAAATTAGAGCCGCGACAGGATGACCCACTAGAGAAGGAGAATGTCAATCAGGGAGGAGATCCACTAGCTGAAGAAAGTTCTCCCTCTAATCGAAAAAATTAATTCAGTACAAACCTGACAGATATAGATTTGTGGGATAAGAGAAAACACTAAGAAAAGTCTAAAAATAGTCGCAAGAAGAGGAAGGCCGACAGATCATCTAGAGTTGTCGGTCTTGCAAATGATGATTATAACCTCATATAAGACAGAATGAAAAAAGTAGCAAATGAGATTTGCAAGAATATGGATGAGATACACACATAATTGGTAGAAGCATTACCGATTCACTGTAGATACTTTGAACTGTAGTAAAATAAGTTAGAGTAGCGGTCGTCCAAGCACCATATTCGACTGTGTCACAGGACCAAGTGGGCCCATCTAAAGAGTGACCTGTCGAGACATCATCAATGAACCCATTAGAGGAAATTTCAAATCAAAATGGGCCTTTTAACTCTAATTCAAATTCCATGTCATCATGTGTTATCCAATGAAATTGATTTAACTTTAAAATACTATATAGATCTTATATGTCTTAAAATAATTTTTTAATATAAATTTGGGGATAGGTATCATAAAAAAACTATTTTTTTTGTTCGTATTTTTGACATATCTCCCTGTGTTTTTACTCAAATTTCGATTGGGAGAACTCGTTGGATGTGGAATTAAATTCCACATCCAATGAGTACCCACTGGCATAATTTTGATAGACCCCTCTACCCCAAAAACAAGAAATACCTGAAAAACGTGATGATGACATCATCATCACATTTTTTCAGGTATTTCTTGTTTTTTGGGTAGTGGGGTCCGTCGAAAGTATGTCGAGTGGATACGTGTTGGATGCATAATTTAATTCTACATCCAATGATCTCTCCCGATCAAAATTTGAGTAAAAACATAGGGAGATATGTTGAAAATACAAACAAAAAACTAGTTTTTTTCTTTTCTTCCTCCAAAATTAATAAATATTTTATTATTATTTTAATTATTATTTTATTAATTTTTCTTAGGAGGCCCATTTTGAGTTGAAATTTCCTCTAATGCCACAAAAAAAGATTCAAGTAGTGGGTCAAGCAACTGACTTAGGAACGTCGAAGCTCAATGCTGTGATCAATGATCTTGGTCACGTGACTTTTGATTTTTATACAGTACCAATGTATCAACTACATACCATTCAACATTTTGCAGTAGAAGAGATGAAAACAAGAGTGTGTGATATTTGGATAGCTCAATACATAAAAGAAAACCATTTCTTTGCTCAAGCCTAACTGTCAAGGAGACATAACATAAAGCAAAAACCTGGCAGGATAACAGGTAGCGATTGGATGCAACAGTTACACTAACTTGTAGTAATTTCACTAAGGAAGGGATCATGCCTGATATGTTCTCTAAATATAAACTCTTTCAATTGGGTGAGCTAGCTGAGAACCTTTGTAAATGAGTCGTGGATTTGGAATCAAAGATGACACCTAATACACCTCCAGAGGTACTAGAAGAGCAACATAAGACAACAACTGAGGCTGTGCAGAAGATTGAGGAAGAAGAGGTACTTTGTGCCAAATAATTCGAACATGTTTCTTAGTCATGGGAAGCCTTGATGGATGACACAGAGTTGGAACAGGTGACAAAGCAGTTGCATATTGCTGAAAACAAAATTAATAAACTGAAGAATGATTTGAAGAAGCTACCGACAGTGGAAAAGATGGCCAAGGCTACTGATACGAAGAGATTACAACAACACGTATCCATATTGCGAACACAACAACATAAAACAACAGATCGTGTCACAGAGCTGCAAGCGAAAGCAGAAAAGGTTATAGGTATTATTCAACCTGTTCATGAGAAGGTACGACAAGATTTCATTTCGATGGGAATGACAACTTCGAAACATATCAGCTCTAAACTTTTGAAAAATTTGAAGAAATTATAGGAAGAAGTGTGACAAGAAATATAATGGGTCTTGAAAATATTCCAATATTTTCAGAGAAAGGTCACACCAACCGAGATTTCAGAATAATGTGGCTCGGGATGAGCCACATGTGAGTTTTTGGTGTTATATTTTTAATGGTTATATAATATCTAAAACATTTAGCATAATAAAATCATAACCATAAGAAAAGGATCACTGAAAGAAAGACAAGTACAAAAACACAAGAGAACACAAATAAATTCCTCGGGGAAACCACAAAGGAGAAAAGCTTGCGAACGTTGCTCGATATAGATTCGGCCAAGTACAGTGTAAAACCCCAGCAACAAGAATAGTTTCTCATCTTCCACATTAGACTCTCTCTCTCTCTCTCTCTCTTGTGCAATTCTTGAGTGTAAGGTGTGTGAGAATGAGAGAGGTGCATAACCTATTTATATTCATTGGGTGAGTGACTCAAATAACTAACTAGGTTGGCCAAGTTATCTAATTAGGTCTGACCTACCTATGGAGACTCAAAATCTATTTCATATATTTATTTTGTGGGTACTATTGCCTCGACATACAACAGATGGTTTACCTTATGACTTTTACATGACCAATTACATCAAGGATATCTCCGAATGGATGAATAACATCTCCGAAGGAGAACACAAAAAAAGTACAATAGAATATATTCTAAAGTTACAATACTTTAACACTCCTCCTAAACTAGGAAGGTATTATACATCAAAAGCAACCATCATCACAACTGTACAATTGACTCGTGAATCTCTATATTTCATAGGAATTTTTGGAACAACATCATGCATCTTCATCATCAATGTTAGTATGAGAATACTGGATTATCTTCTGCAACCTCAGTATTTAAATACTGAATCATCTTCTGCAACATCAGTATGTGGATATTGAATCATCTTCTATGAGTACTAGATCATCTTCTGCAACATCAGTATGTGAATATTGAATCTTAATCTTCCACACCAGTATGTGAATACTGAATCATTTTCTATAACATCAGTATGTGAATACTGAATCTTCTTCTGCCATATCAGTATGCGAATACTAAATATTCTTTTGTAACATCAGTATGTGAATACTGAATCTTCTTCTATCACATTAATATGCAAATACTGAGTATGCAACATTAGTATGTAAATACTGAAACATCATCATCTACATCATAAGTATGTAAATAATGAAACATCATCTACAACATCAATATGTAAATACTGAAACATCATCATCTGCATCATCAATATGTAAATATTGAAACATCATCTACAACATCAATATGTAAATATTGAAACATCATCATTTGTATCATTAGTATGTAAATACTGAAATAACAACAACACCATTAGCATGTTAGTGCTAAAACAACATTATCAATAAATACTATATCATCATCTGCATCATCAGCATAGAGATGCTGAAACATCACCATCATCATCAACATAAAAGTGTTGAAACAACATCATCATCATCATCAACACAAAGCATTGTGACTTCGACCACATCAACATTATCATCACAGGGTGTTGGGACCAAAATCACATCAACATCATCAACACAAGGTGTTGGTACCACAACCACATCATCAACATCAACATACAAATGCTGAAGCAACATCATAATCAATATCAATATAGAAATACTGAAACTACCTCATCATCATCAATATAGAAATATTGAACCTGCCATATCATCAGTATAAAAATACTGAACCTACCACATCAACATCAATATGAAAATACTGAACTTGCCACATCATATTAGACGTATGAAAATATGGAACTTTCCACATCAACATCAATATGAAAATACTGAGCTTGTCATATAAGTAAAATAATATTGAAACTATCTCAACAACATAACCTGCAACACACATGATCCAATTACGGGATGATCAATCCCTCTCACTTTAGGACATATTCGAAGGATGATGCAATCCTAACCACATCACTGAGACACAATTCTAAGGATTACTTTAGGACTAATGTCCTGGGATGATACAATCCCATCCACATCACATAGAGAAACGTATGCAGATCACTTTAGGACAAATGTCCAAGGATGATACAATCCCACCATATCACGAAGACAAAAGTCTATGGATCACTTTAGGACTAATGTCTAGGGATGATACAATCCCAACCACATCACAAATACAAAAGTCTGTGGATCACCTTAGGACTAATTCCTAGGAATGATACAATCCCACTTCAACATCATCATCACCGCTCCCCCTTTCGAGGAAGGTCCTTTTCAAACCACATCAAGCTTCTCTCGAAAGTATTCAAACTTTACACGAGACAGAGGTTAATTAACACATCTTCTACATGATCCTTTGTAGGAACATACTTGAGCTTTACAACTTCCTTCTACAACTTGTTCTTTATCATTCTTCTCTCATACATCCACAACTACATTGTACATCCATAACTTGCACCGTTCTTCTTTTTTGCATCTGCAACTTCATCATTCTTCTCTTGTAGGTGACTGCATTCAATGCTTCCTATA
>LPNX010534453.1:237736-265836 GCA_001517045.1 Pseudotsuga menziesii | reverse complement strand
TATATATATATCTGTGTGTGTGTGTGTGTGTGTTATATGCAACTATTTCATCTAATACAACATTCATCCATATCCCATATACATATGGTAACTTTCTAGATGCCTTCCATCTCTACCAAGACATTATGTAAGCAAAGAGGTTTTACTCTATATAAGTAGCAATGGAATGTTGTACAACACCATAAGCAGCTTACCCATCATATGCATATTAACAATAAACTGTTCATAAATGCAAAACACTCTAACAAGCATAATACACTTCCTAAATCTAGGAACATATCTATGAACATAACTGAACAACTATGATATATAGGAAATGACAATTCAAATACTTATCTTAGTTTTTTTGGTAGACTCCATATTGATCTTTGTCTTCATGAATTACTGGAGTCTCTGCCAATGTGTTCAACTTCATCGTATGATTATGAGGACTTCTAATCCCAAGAATCATGTCTAGATTCTCAAAATTTGAGATCTACCGTAGTCACTCCCTCTGAGATTGAGCACCATCCTCCATTTTCATCTTGTAATCTCTGCATTATGACATTGGAGTGATAGGTAAAGGTCTTATCTTTCCCAAAATGTATCCTATTTAACAAAAAGTGAAAATATTCCTGGAATCTTTTGTATTTTGGGCATAACATTTTGGTTGTAACTAAAAATTGGGAAGACTTTGGATCATTGGAAAGCCCTTGAAATTCTCTACAACTCTTCTGTTTTGAGTTTTTCTATTTCCTTACCATTTTTCAGAGGTCGAAATTTTACTAAGAAAACATCTTTATGATGTTTTTTTTGTCTGAGATGGGCGTTTTAGTAAGAAAGCATCTTTAAAAGATGCTTTCTTACTAAAATTCCCACCTGGACAAATGATAAGGAATTAGAAACAACTCAAAAGAACAAAGTTGTAGAGAATTTCAAGATCTTTACAATGGTTCAAAGTCCACCCAATTCTGAGTGACGAGCGAAACATTATTCCCAAAATACAAAAGATTCCAGGAATATTTTCACTTTTTGTTAAATAGGATACATTATAGAAGAGGGTAGAATGTTATGTAGCCTCCTTTGCTACTAATTTTCTTCATATCCATCTATGTCAGCTGTTGAGGTTACTAGATATCAATATCCTTCATCTTGAACTTTGTTGCAAGTTTTCTCTTGCACCCATCTATGAGCTTCTTGTCCTTTGTAGGCTTCTATCTTCAACCTTGTAGTAAAGGTTGGGATCTCCATCACTCTAGTTTATATTCAAGCTCCTCATGTGATTGTATGTGTTATCCCATGGGTTCGTACTGAGCTTGTAGAAATATTTCTGTGCATAGGTAGTTCTCTGTAAAGAGTCTCAAACCATGTAGGTTGCTTGATCTGTTCTTCTAATTTGATTATACGAAATGTCTAGTGTAATATCCACCACTAAAGAGGTGTGTCTAGCCCCTAGAGAAGTGTCTTTCCATAATTGATTCTCTCTTTCTTATAGAAACCACAAACCTTGCTTTGTATCTTTTGAAACTTCAATCTGCTATATACTTGATCTTGTAGACCTTCTTGGAAGACTTTACAAAACTTCTCTTCATGTCTCAAACTCATATCCAAACATCATTCTGTAGGATCGACTGGTACTTCCTAATCAAATCATCCTTCCATTCTTCCTTCTTGGAACGTTCTTTTGCAAAGTGTTATTTCTCATCACAACTGAACATCTGAGTTGTGATATTTCCTTCTATTCTCTACGGGAATGTTCTTCCTTCTTGTTATTTCTCTTCTTGTCATGAGTTGTTAAGGATTGATTGTTATATTTGTCCATATCTTCTTATATTTCCATCAACCAAGATCCTTCTTACATTCATTCCTCCATAGGCGATCTTCCTTCTAGAACAAATCCCTCGAATGAACTTGGAATACCATTCAAAGTTATAATATATGCTTCTACTTCTTTGACATTGTATCTAATGGCTTCTAATTGCTCCTTGAGCTAAGATCTCCTTGTGAAATAAAATTGAATGTTTTATGACATTTTCATCTTCACATCCTTGAGTTGAGTTCTCAAGGTCAACTTCGTACGAGTTGTTCATTGCTTCGAACATATTCTTGGGAGTCTTCAAGGATGATACATGTGATATCCAATGGAGACAGAAATACTCATATTCTAGTGCTTTACTTTGAATTCATATTCCCCTGGATCTACAACTTCTTCTTTGACATAGTTCTCCATGTCATGCTTCTTCAAGTATGAGAAGCACTCTATACTTCCATGCTTGCAATTTATCGACTCCTTCAAGCTTGGTACAGTTTTTCATCATGATAAAAATGAGAACCTTAAATGGAAATAGAGAGGGTAAAACTTACCAATGAGATTGCTTCAACTTGATTCTTGCTTGACGGCTCTTCTGGAAGACTGCTTTTGGCGGACCTAGGGTTTGATAGAGAAACCCTAATTTTTCAACTTGGGTATCTTTCACATTTGATTGGATAGAGATATTCTCCTCCTCAAGGCGAGCTGAGAAACATACTTATTTCCCCAAATTGTGGACAAAACTGCAAAATATATGATGCCCTAGTTTTCTCGGCAGTAGTGTTAGGTCAAAATTGAAAGTACACAAAATGAAAAAATTCTTAAATATAAATATGTGCCCTCCTAGGGTGAGTTTTATGGTCCTCCTTTTTCAACTGATTGGTGGAGGGTAGTGCCCGGAATAGAAAGCCCTATTTTTTCTCCAGTTACTTCCTTAGAATTGACTGATCTTGTTTCTACTATAGATCCCTAGTTTTAACTCCACAAGGTCTGAAACTTTGTCTTGAAGTATCCTCCTATGTCTTATTTCCAATCCCACAGGTTAGAGCAGAATTGGATTCACCAAGTGACACTTATGTGAATTTTCCCAAGGTAACTTATTTTAGGGTTGTTCAGCATAACGAACTTGTATGGACTACCATGTGTCAATGTTTCACCTTCTGGGTCGGAAAATTTTACCATAGAAAGTAAAGTCTGTGCCCTATATTCAAAATCTTGTGAAATCTCATTTGGAACTTCCTATCCCTAGACATATCAATTCTCCCTAGGTCACCTGTTTAATGCTAAATTTTGGGAGAGGTTGGAACCATGAGTTGGAGGAATCATATATCCTAGATTATACCGAATATGAGGCTTAATATTTTAGAAAAGGTACAAAAATACTACAATTTAGGCCTGTAAAATTTTCAGCTCATGATCCTTTTCTAAACTTGAGTTATAGCGGAAATTCCAAGATGACTATATTCTTTCTTCTAGGGTTTTTGATCATGAAACCCTAATCTCTAGTAGCTGTAGCTGTAGCAGTGTTTCGGCTGAAAAAAGACTTCTTTCAAGGTGGCTCTGATACCTTGTTATATTTTTAATGTTTATACAAGATCTAAAACATTTAGCATCATAACATCATAACCATAAGCAAAGGATCACTGAAAGAAAGACAAGTACAACAACACAAGAGAACACAAAGATTTCCCTCGGGGAAACCACAAGGGAGAAAACCCTGCAAAACTTCCTTGGTATAGAATTCAACCAAGTACAATGTAAAACCCTAACAACAAGAATAGTTTCTCATCTTCCACAGTATTCTCTCTCTCTCTCTCTCTCTCTCTCTCTCTTGCGCAATGCTTGAGTGTAAGGTGTGTGAGAATGAGAGATGCAACACACCTATTTATATTCATTATATGAGTGACTCAAATAAATAACTAGGTCATATGTTATCTAATTAGGGATGACCTACCTAGGGAGACTCAAAATACATTTTAGATATTACTTTTTTCAGTACTATTTCCCCGACTTACAACAGAGGGTTTACCTCATGAATTTTACGTGACCAATTACATTAAGGACATCTCCGAAGGAGAATACAACAAAAGTACAATATAATATCTTCTGAAGTTATAATACTTTAACATTGGGGGCATGTTGGCCCTAGGAAAAGATGAGAAAACATAACCATCATCTTGCTCGAAAAGATGAATATTCTAGTCCCAAGACAAACAAAGACCACAATAGAAGGAGCTGCAAAAAAAGAGGAAGAAAGCTGGTTGAGACGAGGAGTTCGACCTATTTTTGGTAAAGAGTTAGTTAGACTGATAGTTTTCTTTTGGGGATAAATCATGATTGTAATTTGGGTCGATAGTGCCTATTTTTAGATGTAATGGGATATGTAAAATTATAAACACAACCTTTCGACTGACAGTTGAGATTCAGTCGACAGATAAATCAAGAAGTGTAAAAGCATAAATCATCGATCCAAGCTGTGTGGATCACATATTCATAGACTACGATTAAGAATAGAATAAGAAGAGAAAGAAAAGAGATAGAGACCAAAACCATAGAGCATGATATGAGAGAAGAATACATGAACTGTAAAGAATATCTAAAGAAGAGTCTGCAAGCTATGTGCGCAGACCAAAGGTGCTAAACGATTTCTCATGTCGGATGAAGAGCAGCTTTGTGGTTTTTCATGGATGGGTTTCCACGTAAACCTTGTGTTTGCATGTCTTTAATCTCTGTGTTTATGTCGAATGCATATCTGTTGTGACTGAGTAGATCTAAATTTGTTGAGCATATTTATTGTGAATGAACCTTAACTACATATGTCACACATATAATGTTATGATCATATGGAATATTAGTTAATGTGTGTTAATTATTTATGTTACATATTGTTAGATATGTCGACAGATAAATAGGATATCTTCTTGAATGAATGCATGAAACAAAAGTCTAGTTCCTAGTTTAGGTCCAGTGACCTAATGGTATGATAAGGAAATTCCTTGACATAACTACAAAAACCCGATTCTGGCAGTCCCCATAAGATATCTTTGGTGAGACTTCATTTGTGTCGCAGGTGTTTCCGATAGAGTTCTGCTCTGTTGGGACGATATCTTGGGGTTTTTTGATGAACAAGGGATCTGAATTGGGGTTGACATAGAAGTACACCAACAATCCTTCCCATAGTAGGATCAAATACACTTCCATCTTACATAGTATCAACCTAGGTATCTACAAAGACTTAACCTTGCTCTAGGAACATGATGTCCCTCCACCAACAATTCCAACATCAAATGATGGTCTCATGTGTACCATATTATCATTAGAAGAAAAAATACCATCAACCCCTACCTTTACATCTTCACTCTTAGAAGATAAACAACATGACGGAGTAGCCATACGCTCGCCACATTTAGCACCACCAATTGTACATGCACCCTTCCCCCTCCTTTAGGTGTGTAAGGAATGTCGGTCATGGATAAAATTACTTGGAAATGGCTCACTTTAGGGATACCCATTTTTTATTTAACATCACCATAACCATAAATTTTACCAATATCTTATGCCCATTTTAATTTTACCTCCATTTCCCCTACTAACATACCATATTTTTAGATCCTGTGTTCGACAGTGGTAGTGATTCCACGATTACTGATCACAACTAGTACTAACAGTTGGGGTACTAAATCAAAAAGTAAAAGATCCATGTTTTTCTAAAAAACCCTCATATCCCAAGACTTAACACACCATGTTCTTTATGTAATACGACAAGACATATAACTAACCCTTGCACAACATTACCAGAGTTAAGGAACCTACTTAATACATCTATGATCACTACCCATGTAACAAAATATTCAACAAGGGGCATACTAACTACTCCTCAAGTAGCCACCCCCAAACCAAAGAACAAAGCACTATACATTAACCATGCATACACCATATGTTCTTAGTTTGGCCATTGTACTCACCACTAACCCAAACTCCCTCAATTTTGGGACTCCCTCACTATGATTCAGTTGACATAGTCACCTATTGTCACCTCGTAGGAATCCTCCCTTGAATCAAATTCGGTTAAATTCATAAATATGTTCGAGGAGAACAATACTCCTCTTGGGTGTTCTTCATGTGGAAATCATCATCATATGATGGCTTTAGACAATGGAACAATTCCACTCAATGAAATCAATCACCCTTAGATCCTCTCCAATTCATTAATTCACTCATACCCTACTCACCCATGTTGGTCATGTGTGTTTTTGACCCATTTCTCATTCCAATGCCCCATTTTTCACATAGAAAAAGTCACACATTTGAAACAAATGAGGCTACTCAACAACCCTCCTTGAAAAATCCCACCAAACAATCGATCATGTTAACATCCTTTACATATCATCATAAATTATTTCTACACATGATGATAACTCATCATCATGATCATAAGGTGTTATTGGTAGCGCACCAAAACATACTCCTATTGTTGTAGAACACATGGGATCACACTACGTAAGAAACATCCCACACATACACGATGTGGTTCCTTTGAATAAACATACTCTAGTCACTATTTCCCTTGGACTAAAAGGTCCAAGTAACTTCCTTGATCACTTATTGCATTTTGATGAGTATATATTATAAGATGTGACTACCTCTATGACACTTTGGAAGGATATGCATGATCAATATTCCTTATTACCTAAGAATACAAATATAACCACACAGATTCCTCAATAACCCAAATATTTTTTTCCTTCTGACCATATCAAATTGTTTAAAAATATTAGTCCATCTCTTGATGATTTCAAAGAAGGAAGCATGGATAAAATCCCCCCCACTATAAACATTGATATTTTCATCACTCTTCGAATCATAGAAAACATCTCACTTGGTGCCTCTTTCTCTCAACAGGAGGTGATTTCTTACAAAGCATTATTCCAAGAGTTTCGAGATATTTTCTCCTGATCGTACGCGTAGATGCTAGGGATCAACGTCACCATTGTTGAACATCATACCAACACATATATTGATGCTTCATTGGTAATACAGAAATAATGACCTATTCACCCTTCCAAAGTAGCTTCTATCAAGGAAGAAATCAAGGAGCTTCACCAAGCAGGGTTCATTTACCCCATTGCTTACACATCATGGGTATCGAATCCTATCCTATGAGAAAAAAATAGTGAAAATTATGTGTATGCACATATTTTAAGGATATTAACCAAGATTTTCCCAAATACAACTTCCTACCTATATTGTACCAAATAGGGAGTTTGGCATAATAGGAAATAGATACAAGGAAACCAAAGAGACAATCTCGAATACTAGACTAGGAAATCGAGTAGTTTCAATTGAATATGAACCAACACAAGGATATGGTTTGCATCGGGAATCTACAGGTATAAAAATTCTGATCAGAGGGGTTCATAGTCCATACATATTGCGGTGGGTATGTTCTTTGTGTACATCATGCTTGAGATGGTCCTGAGACCACGTAGTGTCAGTCCATGCGACTTCTGTGGAAACCCAATAGATACTGGTGCTTCAGCGGATGTATATGGAATTGGATTACTATCATGTAATCAGTTAGAATCATGTGGTTCAAATTTTGGTAAGCTATTTGGTCGTTTGGGTGGTTTTGGGAAATATATGACAATTCGGGACTACACAACTAGTGTAAGTTTAGGACAATCGAAATAACATTAGAGTCCAACAAATATTCAAACTCAGAAATCTAGGGTGTTCAATATTATATTAATTTAAAGCATCAAATTCATAATCGAATTTTGTGGTTCATAGGTCAGGTAATTGCATCAAAAATCAAAACTGGTCATGTTTCCAATGAGATAGAGAGCAGGGGAAATTGCTAGTTTTTTGGCAACTTCGAAGGCCGGCTAAGGGTCACAATTTCTTGTTGTATCTCTGTAGTATTTATAAAAATAATTTTAATTAACAACAACATACATTAATTAGAAATTTGGAGTTTGATAAAACATGTGCTTGAATTGAAAGATAAACAATGTCGAATTTAAGCTAGTTTTGAGCACATAAAATTACAAAATATTGGAGGAATTTGCAGAATGGAATGAAAGGAGAAGAGTGAATGGTTTTTTTTATGGAGTGGAGAATTATTACAGAATATATCCATGACTACATCCTTCGTTTCTTATAGGATCACACCAACAAACTCCAACACATATAACTATGAAAAGTAGCTGCCAATATACATTACAAAGGATCCCACCATACATGGAAGTTTAAAGCACTGATTGGAACGTATTGGAACTGAAAATAGATAATAAACATGTAGTTAATACAACTAATGCAATGAGAAAGGTGGTATTCCTTCTCCATAAATCTAACTAAAGAATCAACTAGTTAAAGAAGTAGCATGGGCACATATCCTAGCTATAAGTAGGGGCACATGTCCCAAGTCAAATTAAAAGCTTCAAAGATATCAAAACAAAAGCATAATTGAACAAAATATGTGAGTTTGGTGTGACCTCCTTCTTTTATAAGCTATTTAGCTTCTTGGGCAAGCTTCCTTGCTCCAATCCTCATCCAATGTGCCCTCCTTAGTCAATTTTGGCAATTGCATCTTTATGTAGCTTTTATTGATTTTCTAAACTTTCCTTGCTTTGATATTCCTTTCATATATTTTTGCTTCTTTCTTGATTTTCTTGTATTTTTCTAGCTACTAGCTTTTCCTTTCTTTTTGTTTTTCTTCTTTTTACTAGTTTCCTTTTTTTTATTGACACCTTGCTTTAGGATTCTTTCTTTCAGTTTCCAACTATGATTGAAAAATCATAGAGCCATCCTTATATCCTTATGTTCTTTCATGGGTCCCTTGGAATTTTCCAAATAATATCATAATTAATAAAATTAAATATTAAAAATAAATATTACATCACTTCTAATTTAATTTAATACAAAACAACTATAATCCAATTTTATTCCTAGTCAATTTATTTCATTTTCCTCCTAAACCTAAGGGACTAAATGGGTTAGAGGGTTGCTGCATGGTGCCATAAAAATGGGGACATTACAATCCCCCCTCCCAAAATATATTATCCTCAAGCAATTGAAAAGAAGGGGTTGAAGAACATATGTATTTCCTCCAAAATGTTACTCCCAGACTGAAACATTGGAATTCCAAATCCAAAGCTAACTTAAAGAGATTCCACCATGATTTTGCTGTGCTACTCTGGTTATCACCCTCTTTTTCAAGGATGTAAACTGTAAAAACAAACAATTCCCGGATCCCACTATCTATGCTGCAATTCTTCAAACATTACTAACATTAGGAACAATCTATCATACCAAGTGGCATTAGGATTGGAAGCACACTTTTCCAAGTGTTTATTGAAGCTTTCATGAATCTTTCCAACATGAAGAGAAAATCCTCTTGGGAATCAATGCTATATGCTCCATTCAACTGGAACTTCCAAGTCCCACTAAGCATACTGAATGCATCATATGATGGCCATTGTTAGTGGAGTATTCTACAACTGAAGCAATAGAATACTCTCCAATTTCTATGGGGTGGGTGAAGCCCAATTGACATAAAACAAATTAAGATATGAAACATTTTTCCATTGAGTTTGAGAAGGGGAGGAATAGAGGAGAATACCTCTTCGTAGCCTTATTGTTTGATGGAGTCCCTTTATGGCTGCCCTTCCAAGTCCTTGAGTCTCCTTCACACTTGCAAATCTCACTACCAAATCCTTCCTACCAAACTATCTTTAAGAAATATGGGTTAGATCTAATTGCCTACGAATTCTACATCCAACATGAAGCTTAAATGAAAAACATTGAACAAGAATTGGGAATAAGATTGAATTGATTCATAATAGATGAACATGGAGAAATACTTACAACCCTTGCAAGTGCCTTCCTTTTCGATAGCCTAGACCTACTCCTCTACCATCCATGCCTTTGATGCCAAAAACTTTGTGGTAGAAAATTGATTTCTAGTCCTTCATTCCTCCAACATTCCTTTTCTATCTAATTTTGTCTCCCCTAATTCAGCTCATATGCCTTCCTTTTATAGGATTGGGCTTTGAGCACCCAATCTCTTAACCATGAATGTGGGAATTAGGATTTTTGAAGTTTTTTTATTATTTCCTTAAAAAACCCCACTTTACCTAGTTTTTAGGCATAACACTTGATTTTTAGTATTTCCAGGACAATTGATACCCATGTTAGGCATTTTTCCACTGTGTGAGTTATAGGAACTTGGTTTTGGCCCTTAAGTGGCCATGTACTTGGCCTATTTAGAGCCACCTTGTCTTCAAACATTTATTCCTTTGTGGAAGCAGTGGTCAAATGAGATATTGAAACTCTCAATTGTTCAAAAACTCTGTTCTTCATGTTGTGGGTGAAGTACAAATATGTTTTCATACCAACACTCTCAAGGGTGTTAATTTTATTGTTAACAGATGCCCCCTAATGTGTGAGGTCCGAAGCTATGCTGATGGCCGAAATACATTGACAGTTATTTTATTCTGATACTCTTCATACTGATACTCTTTAATGGTGAAGGTAGGATGGTAAAGGAGTAGGATCTTGAGCATAGGATTTGAAAAGAACATGCAAGTCAAACAATGAAATAACCAAAACATACAATATCTTCCCGAGGTGGGAATACCCATGCTCAACAATAAAGAAGCATGGACACAAACAATACACAGTGGATCCATGCTAAAAAGAAAAAATGTATACAAGCACTTTTTGATGAGTGCAAAATATCCATGTCTTTGTGGTGCTTTGACATGGAAGTCTAATCTTGCGCAACTCGGGTAGTGCATCGATGAGTGATATGCTTGTTTTTCCCAAGGTCTTCAAATAAACCAAGGATAGTATGAGTCTATATCATGCAAATAAATGATTTGATTTCTATCATAATAAAACACCGTCTGACTACTGATCATTGATGTATACCATTAACAGATGCGAGGAGGCCCACCGATAATGATGATAGACTCCAAGGTACTGGAGTACAACTGACAAGTGTGAATAGATGTTTTGAAGTCGAACACTTATAGAATCTAACAATCAGGGGTCATTGGTGTATACCCACTATCATTTGCGAGTAATCCTACCACTAATGACTGCAAGATACAAGGTACTCACTGGGGTTCCTAGATCCATTTCCTAGATGCCGATTTGGAATCAATAGGAACATATATGTCAGAATGAGGGCCTTAATGCATCCCATATCAATTGACACGAAACTAGGATCAATAGGCTAATATAATTTGGTAGAGCTACGAGATCCAACACCATATACTGACACAAGGAAGGCCGACATGATTGGTCAGGAATATTTGAGGAATGGCCAACACTGGCTTGAATTCCATTGAACACATAACACGACGCATAGTGACACTTGGAAACATAAGACTTAAGTAACCAACCTTTGTGAAATTTTCCAATTCCAGATGAATTAACGAAAGATCCATAGATGATAGGAAGGATAACCTATCGGTGGATATATGCTAAAATTATTGCTACAGCTTTCTAAGTCAAATGTAAATGGTGTACTTATAACTGTAGCAAGGATATGTGTTGTGTTCAAGGGAGACAAGGACTGGCTGTTTCCATTTTCTCCATGATGAATTATGAATAGATTCAATGATCTTCCTTTTTGATTTTGTGTGTCTTTTTAATTTTTAGTGCTTTTTCATGTATTAGCTCGAAAAAGAATAAAGCCTTTCTATAGTACATAAGAGGGGACGAGTGTTTCAAGGGCATGCACCTATGTTTCAAGAGCACGGGTCAGGCCAAGGCGAGGATATGTACTGCAAACATGGGATGAGCTAGTTGTGCATAGTCTTTCGTGTCAAAAAGTTACCTAGCAAGTGTTTGTCCATCTAGTGTTTCCTTGGGGTGGACAAGGACACTTAAATGTGACTTCTAGTAATTTTTTTATATTTTAATAAAGTGAGATGCAATTTATGTTTTTAAAGTGACTTTATTAAAAAGTTAAAGTGGGTATTTTTTCCTAAGTNGGTTGCTCAACTTTATTAAATGATATGAGTGCACTAAATATCATTTAATTATTTTTTAATGGAGCATTTAATGTCAACCTTTGATCTAATCTAATCTTGACCTTTAGATGGACAGGGGAAGTTGCCATGAACAAAAAGGATACGGAAAGGAAAAAGTTCATTCACTGTGTTCATCTTCAGGAGGGAATTTTGAAGAGAGAGAGAAGATGAAGAGTGAGGGTTTTGAAGTGATTTCATAACTAGGAGAGAGAAATATTAACCTTGCAAAAAAGCGAGGAGTAGGCACATAAATCGAGGACAAGCACAAAAATCGAGGTGCTGCACAGAATTCGAGGAGCAGACATAGAAATCGAAGTGCTACACAGAAATTGAGGAAGGAACAGATTTCGAGAACCATACAATAGTATATCTTGGCTCATATTCGAGGTACGACCCTGCACATATTTCAAGGTACAACTTGTCAGATTCCATACAGTACAGTTTGACATGTGTGAATGTACAAAATTAATTTATGTACCGTACAACAAGGTTTAAGCACATTTTTAGAGGATTAAAAATTTAGAATTAATTTTGTCCGTACAGTCAGAGTTAGCACGAATTTTGAGGCAGCAGTTGGCATGATTTTCGAGGTGGAAATTCAGCATCAAGGGTTCAAATTTCGAGACTGAAAATTGATAAGTACCACTGAATTTTATTATGTAATTTTTACTGAAGAAAAACAAAAATATCTCACTTTGAAAACATGCTTTCCCTTAGGGGTTTTATCTTGGTCCATTGGATAAAACCAAGTGTCTAAATATTCATGTGTTTTAATGTTTGACAATTTCTGAGTTTTACTTTTCCATTTTGAAAAGAACATTTCCGAGTTTGTTTAAAATTGAGAAAATTTTTTCACATGTGTTTCAGTCTGGTTAATTTGTAAAAAAATATGCACTGAAAGGGTTGGGCATTAAACAACACAGAGAAGCCTAAAGGATTGAAACCGGGTTGGGAAAATTTTCAAAAACTTTCATTTCGGATGTTCCCTCCATAGGTAGGCTATTTGAAGTAGGATTATGTGTCGACGGATAGTGAAATATAACCAAGTAACTAAGGTTTTTAATCAATATGGGATCTGTGCCAAGTAATACAAAAGGAGTGATGGTTTTACTTCACATTGATTCTTGTGAAAAATACCAAAACCATGAATCGTGGTTTGTCATTCAAATCCTGGATCAAATAGTTTGAACATGTCAATTCTCCAAAATCCTGTAAAAGTAACCATAACCCAACCGTTTAGGCAACCAATAGGCTTCAATATATGCATTTAATATCTGAAATAACAAAGATAAATATATTACTCATTGTTTACCATTCTTGTAGGAATCACCTCTTTCAAGGATGCATCTCAGAAGCAATGAACCATTTACTCGGTAATCTGTCAGTTGTAGGTGAGTCTTCATGATGGATTAGGAAGTCGAAATAGTTTAAAAGTGTTTTTTGAATTTTCCATATATTCGATTTTTTATGAATCTTTTTGGATATTTTATTTTGAAGAAAAATAAAAAGGAAGAAAGTGTTTGTAGTACTCTTTTTGGTGTGTGCAAAGTTATTGCAAAAATTGTCTTGAACTTAAACACACTTTTTGGTTTATGATGTAATTAGTTTTACTTTATACAAAGGAATGTTAGTTCGAATTTTACTAATGCTTTGATATATTTGCTCAATGGTGGTGCCATGAATTCAATATACATGCTTTCTTGATCGAAATGATGTATGACAAAGATGCCAATCAAGTATGTAGTTAGCTAAGGAATCAACTAGACTATTTGAACTTCTAGGAACATGAATATACTCAATGAATTCAAAATGACGTTCTATAAGACGAACTCGTAGAAAGTTTCTAAACAGTATAGGATCATGAACATTATACCGACCATTTAAATAAGATACATCAAGTTGTGAGTCCAATTTAACAGTAATTTGTTGGATTCCAAGGGTGTTAGCCTTGACTAGAATCTTAATGGCAGCGCTATACTCTTCAACATTATTTGTTGCAGGTCCAAGGAAAGAGCATCCTGAACTAAGAACTTGATTGTTCGGAGTGAATATTACCCATGCAGTGAAAACAATGTTCCAAGAGCTATGGCTAGCGCCATCCGCATATCCTAAATAAGTGAAGGTTTCCAATGACATATGTCAAGAGAATATACCAAGAAAGATAAGTGTGTGCACGAAATGACTATTGTACAAAAGTTTTTTTACATAAAATACAACATAATACAACAAAAAGGTCACGAGGCCTCAGTTCCTACACAAAGTATTTCTTCAAATAGAGACCATTTCTAATCTTCAACAAGGGTTATCCATCATAATTGACTAACTCATAGCACCTCCTTTTAACATTGTTTTGACAACAAGTGGGCCAAACCATTTAGGTACAAATTTCTGTTTTCCTATTTTGTCATTGTCTTGGTCATAAACCAAAATGAGATCACCTTCTGAAAAGACTCGAGGATGGGATACTTTGTCGTATTGGGATTTGAATCTTTTCTTGTGTGTTTCTACATTTAATGAGGCCTCTCTTCTAGTTTCATCAAGAGAATGAAGGTGGAGGAGTCTTTATTCTTTTGTAGAAGTGTTAGGTAAGAGTTCGATAGTCGGTTTTAATAACTGGTTTTCACATTCAATCGGCAACACAAATTATTCTCCATAAACCAGCTGGAAAGGAGTGAAACCACTCACCATTTTAGCTGAGGTACGGTAAGCTCAGAGAGCAGAGAACAACATCATATGCCAGTTAGTTTTTTTCTTATTAACCATTTGCTGCAACATGGTATTTAAAACGTTGTTGATGGCCTCTACTTGACCGTTGCATTGGGGATAATATGGTGAGGGACAATCCTTCCGTAAGCCTAACTTGGTTGTAAGTTCATCCATAAAGGAATTCCTAAAATGGATACCATTGTCTATGACGATCTATTTGGGTACACCAAACCTAGTTATCACATGATTGAATAAGAAATATGCTGCAGTTTTTGCTGTGTTGTCGAATGTAGGCATTGCCTCAACCCACTTTGTAAAGTAGTCCACTGCTACTATGATGTAGTGGTGTCCATTAGATGAAGGTGGGTTGATTATCCTATAATCAATGGACCATTTTGAAAATAGAACCACGGTTACTACAAGGTGTAACCGAGAGGGATGTGGGCGCATTTTTCTTGTATATATCTGGAAAGTATGACACTTTTTGACAACATTAATGCAATCTTTAAAGATTGTGGGCCAAAAGTATCCTACACGCAATATCTTTTGGGTAGTTTCCCATCCAGAAAGATGAACGCCAAATGCTCCTGCATGGAAATCATTCAAAAATTGCTCAGCTTCTTCATGAACTAAACAACGTCTTAGAAGTAAGTCTATTTCTCTACGGTATAAAGTATCCCAAATAATGAGGTATCTCCATGCTTGGTATCGGATGCGACGCCATTCAATGATAGAAAATTGAGCATCAATTTGTTGGGTTTGGAGATATATAATTAATGTTCCATACCAAGGATCAGTAGTGGCAATGAGAAATAAATGTTCGTCTGCCCAAGAATCTTCTTCTATTGTTTCCTCTTTATTGTCGGGTAACTCAGACACTAGTTATGCAAATGTTAAATAATTCTTGGCTTTAGCGTTTATGAATTTGAGATCAAATTCTTGCAAAATTAATATCCATTTTGAATACTTCCCCCCAATGATTCAACGAGACAAAATGCGTCTCATGGGGTTCATCTTATCCACTAATATAGTCATTTTTCTTGGAAGTATATAATGTCTAAGTATTTGGACAACATGAACTGCTACCAGGGCTAGCTTCTCTACCCGGGAATATATGAATTTGGGGCCAACCATGCCCTTACTAAGATAATATATGACATGTTCTCGAGATGAATCATCCTCCTGGACGAAAACCATCCCTAAAGTGGATTCAGTTGCTGCCAAATATAGCAGAAAATATCTGGTATAGTTCGAAGGATTAAGCACTGGGGTTGAAACGAGGGATTGTTTCACTGCATCAAATGAGCATTGAGCTTGTTCATCCCATATGAACAGTGCATCTTGTTTTAAGAGACACATGAAACCTTTATAAATTTCAGCATAATTAGCAATAAATCTTCTAAAAAATGTTGCTTTTCCTTGTAGGCTTTGAAGCTGTCTAATTGTTTTTGGGGAAGGAAACTGCAATATTGCCTCAACCTTAAGGGGATCTACCCGCATCCCATCCTTGGATACAATGAAACCAAGTAATCTTCCAGACTCCACGCAAAATATGCATTTATGTGGATTCAATCTAATGTTATACTGTCAACATCGAAGGAAAACAACACGTAAATGTGCACAATGTTCAACTCTTCTCCTAGATTTAAATATCAAGTCATCGACATAGACGTCGACGATTTTCTTAATATCATGAAAATAATATGACATGGATCTTTGAAAAGTAGCCCCGATGTTTTTAAGTCCAAAAGGAATTTTTTGATAGGCAAAAGTGCCCCATGGGTAAATTAAAGTTGTTTTATGTTGGTTTTCTTTCTTAATCTGAATTTGGTTGTCATCGGAGAATCCATCCATAAATGAAAAGACCTCGTTACCAACACACTCATCTATAATCTGATCAATAAAGGGTGTGGTATAATTATCTTTGGGGTAAGCCAAGTTAAAATGCCTAAAGCTAGTACAGACTCGGATCATCCCTTGTTTTTTATTAACTGGAACAAGATTGGATACCCATTCCATCAAAGGTACAGGGTAAATGAAGCCAACTTTCAACAAATTTTCCACTTCTACCTTGAGGGCAACGAATTTATTAGGATTTAACGGATGTAATTTATATTGTATAGGTTTTACATTTGTATAGGATTTTATCTCATGTTCGACAATGTTAGGATTGATGCCCGACATTTGTTCATATGACTAAGCGAAAACATCACAAAACTCTTTGAATAGAGTGGTATATTGTGTGATTTCCTCCGAAGAGCAATTGGCACCTATATTGATATTTTCGATGATGTCGGGCTTAATGGATAGATTTATAGGAATGGTTTTTGAAATGTTTGTCAAATTTCCTTCCAAAAGCACATTGCATGTTTGGACAGGGCATTGGTACCTTTCCATATCATCATAAAGGTAAAATTTTTCAGGTTTAACCTCTAATGAATCTGGTTTAGAAAAATGATGATCGATGATCCATGTCTTCCCATGGTCATTCTAATACATTCATGACTTCCATGATCGCCTGATCAGATGAAAATATTTGATCTAAGATGTCATGAATGTTGGGAGTGTCGATAGCCCATACGGGTGATGTGTATGGATCACATTCCTCCAATGGAGAAGGATTTTGATCTAAGTCTGCTGAAACATTTTGAATTGCTTGATACGACATTTCTATGGCAGACAAAGGTGTACTAATCCTAGTTTCATCAAGTTTTTTCCGTATTTATTTCCTTTCCTTCACTAGTTTGAACTTGGACATCCTCTATCATAGTTCCATTTGATGAAGTGGAACCTATTGTTGTAGTGGATTTGGTAAAAATGGGTAATGGAAAGTTCACTTCTGATGTAATTGTGAAAATTGGAGCAGTTTGAGGGTTAGATGTTGGTGGTGGGATTGTGAAGGTTCCCATGAGGGAAGAGTATTTGAACATCCCAACTCCCACATCTTGAATCACTACTTGTGAATTTTCCAAAAAAGGTACATTTAAGTGGATACCAGTTTAATGTGTGCAGTAATCTAACTGATTGATCGTAATAATCTTCTCTTGATGAAGGAACTGCATTACTTGGAATACCAAAGATACTACTTTTGTCATTGCATGTATCCAACTACGTGCCAATAACATAATGTAATCTATGGGTGCATCCACTACCTCAACATCAACATGAACTATTTTACCTCCCAATTCAATTGGGCAAACCATAATGAGTCCATGAGGTGAGAACACGTTTCCATCAAATGATTTAAGTATGGTGTGGGATGCTTTCAAAGTGGGTGATCCTAAGCCTTTCTAACATCCTAAAGACATGACACAAGTAGAGGCTCCTTCGTCTATAAAAGTTCAAAAAATATTCATCCCATGTGATAGCACTTTAATAAGAAAAACCACATGTGATGGAATCCTACTTGTTGACTGTTCTAAGTCAAAGGTGATAAAAATAGTATCATTTGGATCGATTGCGCCATTGGAAGACAATAGTGCTTTTCGTTGAGTTGGACAACTTTGTAATACCTCCAAGGTCGACATGGAACAATGTACTTAAGCTAAGTATTCCACTATACTATAGTTTTGAGCTTCTCTCGCATTAGGATTATGTTTTGATTTACTTAAGACCCCTTTTGGGGGTCGAGGCACTATGTCAATATTTGGTTTCTCGATAGTGAGAGAGCCATTTGGTTTTGATCCCGATGATTATGAAACCCTAGGTGGTGTGTCATAGGAATGAGCCCTTATTTGAATATTGACCTCATGATCTAGTCCAAAGATGTTGGCAATGTATGGATTTCCCCATTGTGGAGGGTTGGATTGGTTTCCCCCTTGTGGGGGTACTAGAGTTGCAGGAACCATCTGTTGGTGTTGTAGAAAAGGTTGAGTCAACATAGCAGGTTGTTTTGTTCCATTGCATTGAGATAACATTTGATGAATGTCATCCATATGAGGGCATATGTGAGTAGGATGATCTCCTTGACAAATTTTGCAAGGATATTTGTTTTTCCATTTCTCCTAATTACCTTCGGGTTGATTATCCATTCTAGGTGCATCTCTTGTCCCAGCATTAGAATTTGGATTTTTCTTAATTTTGTTTTTTGTTTTTTCCTTTTTGGTCTGTGTCTTGGACCATGAGGATTTTCGAAGTTTGGGTAGGATTTGTAGGTTGCTAGTTTTCTTGGCCAGGTGTGGGTTGAGAAGTTTGAACCGAAATTTGTCCCATTTCTTGGGTAAGTCGACTAATTTGTTAAGATTTCATATGCTAGACTAGATATTATTAGTGTTCAATTCAAAATCATGGCGGTATCATATGCAGAATCACTAAAAGAAACACAATCACAAGGTAGACACAATATTTATCCTAGGAAACCCTCAAGGAAAAGAAAACCCAACCAAAACTTCCTCTGTATAAGATGTATAATATATAACCCCAAAAATAGGTATTCTCCTCCTTCTATTTCATCTCTCTATCTCTCCTATGCACTACTCAAGTGAGTGAGTTTGTGTCCAAATAAGAATCACAACTCTCCTATTTATACACATTGAGCTGACTGAATTTTACCCTAAACAAGTCGGCCCCACTAAACTATCTGGGCCGACATCACCTAGGAAGACTCAAAACAATATATTATATTATTCATTAGGGTACTAATGACCCGACGTACAATGGAGGATTTAACTCATGACTCTATGATGACCAAATACAATAGTAATTACACCCTGCCATAGGAATAATAACATCTCCCTTGGGTTACATCAGTAAAATACATTTAGAATATCTTTTGAAGTTAAAATATTTCAACACTCCCCCTTAACGAGAAGGTTTTTCTACTGAAAACATCATCATAGAATATAGGAGAACAGAGAGACAATATCTTTAACAGTATCAAGGTAATACATCTATACGTCATAGGAATTTTTCACAATAAGTAATTGGAACAATTACTCTTCAATGTATTCATCTTATGCATCACATGATCACTTGATCCTTTGGGAGCGACACTTCAATCTTTCAATCCTTCATAGAAGAACTTTGATCTTCTGATCCTTTGCAGCAGTACTTCGATCTTCGATCCTTTGCAACAATTTTTATCTTCTCGATCCTTCGTAGCAGCACTTCAATCTTTGATCCTTTGTATCAGTACTCCGATCTTCTTGATCCTTCCTAGCAGCAACACTTTGATCATTTCGATCCTTTTAAGTGGTACTTCAATCTTCTTGATCCTTTGCAACCGCACTTCAATATACTTGATCCTTTTCCACCTCACTACCTACAGTACACATGACCTCTTTGCAGGATGATCAATCCCTATCACTTTAGGACGTGAGTCCTAGAATGATGCAATCCTCCATCATCCAGATCCATGATATCGGTCAACTGAATTTTCTACAACTAAATGTAGATCTCGATTGCACTCAGTGTAGGCCCTGTCGTCTGTGAGGAATCATCATTGACCATCCATACCACTGAGGTTAGGACCACTCCCAAGTGAGTGTTATACGATGGTATCTATAATTACGTGTAGGAATACTCTTCCAAGAAAGAGTATTGTCTGTAGATCATATCTCGACCGCATACAAAATGTCGGCCCTCATTGTAGAACATCCTTACCACTGAGGTTAGGACCACTCCCAAGTGACTATTATACTACGATGTCCATGAGGAATCATAATAGAGCATCCATACCACTAAGGTTCATACCACTCCCAAGTGAGTGTTATTCTATGGTATCTACATATGAATTTAGGCATACTCTCCATACAAGAGTATTATATGCAAAGCATATCTCGACTACATACAAAATTCTAGTCTTGTCATAGAGAATCCTTACCACTGAGGTTAGGACCACTCATGAGCGAGTGTTATTCTATGATAAACACAACTAAATGTGGGTACTCTCCATGCGAGAGTAACATCTGCAGGGCCATCCTTGGTAAGGACCACTCTCATGAACAGAGTTTTTTACTTGCCATCCTCAAGAGAGGATACTATCGTCCACAAATGAATGTCAAAACTTCATAATCACTGTCATCCATCATTGATGTCAGTCTTATTATCACCCCCCCTTTCCTGGGATCTTCCATATTATCAAACTAATCCCCCTTTGTCCGAGGAGGGTTCATGTCTTCAACTTGATCTTCCTTTTCGAAGAAGGTCCATATCTTCATCATTTGTAGTTCCATCACTATTCCTCCTTGCAAGGAATGTCTTTTTGAACTACACTAAGCTTGTCACGAAAATATTCAAACTTTACTCGAGATAGAGGATTGGTTAGTACATCAACAACTTGCTCATCGGTACTCACATAATGGAGCTTGATAGCTCCCTTTTGTACCATATCCCTTATATAAAAATATCATATTTCTACGTGCTTCCATTTTTCATGGAACACTGGGTTCTCTGTCATATTTATACAACTCTAGCTTTCACATAGAATCACTGTGGTGTCCAACTCCATGTCAAATAATCATGACATCATCTTCCGAAGCCATATCGCTTCACAACAAGTGGAGAAATCTGCAATGTACTCTGCTTCTACTGTACTAAGAGCAACACTGGACTGTTTCTTACTAAACAATGAGATCATGGCAAATCCTAGAAAAAAACATCCACCTGAGGTGCTCTTCTTGTCTACAACATTTCCTTCCCTATATAAATCCGTATATCCATATAGTTTGTAGTCATGATCTCTCTCGTAGCAAAGTCCCAAATCAATTGTACCTTTTAGATACCTCATCACATGCTTTGCAGCTATCAGGTGAACCTGTCTAGGTTTAACTAGATACTGACTCAAGGTGTTCATAGAAAAGCATATATCTGGCCTTGTTTTCATCATATACATTAATGACCCAATAATTTGTCTGTACTGAGTCATGTCCACTAATTCTGATGTCTCATCAGACAACAACTTCAGGTTGGTGTCCATGGGTGTGGCCATGGCCTTACAATCCAACATATCGAATATTTTCAATATTTATACTACATAGTACTATCCATGATTCATAAATATTCCTTGTGGGATCTGCCACACTTCCAACCCTAGGAAATAATGCATCAATCCAAGATCTTTCATCTCGAATTCTTCAACTAGCTTCTTCTTGCAATCTGTGATCAATTTCTCATTTCCTATCAGAAATAGATCATCCACATACAGTAATAGTATGACAGATTCATCATCCATAATCTTCATGTAAAGGTTAGGATCGAATTTAATTTTGGTAAATCCCATGCTTGTCAAGAATCTATCTATTCTACCATACCAAGCTCTAGGAGCTTGCTTCAGTCCATATAAATCCTTTTTCAACTTCCATACACGAGTCACTCTGTCTTCGAATTCAAATCCCTTTGGCTGTTCGATGTAAACCTCTTCCTCAATCACACCATTAATGAATATTGTCTTTACATCCATCTGGTGTAAGTCCCATTTCATCATGGAAACAAGTTCCATGATGGTTCTGATGGAAGTGTACCTTTCTACTAGAGCAAATGTCTCTACATAATCAATTCCCTCTTTTTGAGAGAATCCTCTATCCACAAATATTTCTTTGTACTTTTAAATACTTCCATCAACAACATGTTTTATCTTGTAGATCCATTTCAAAGATACCACACTCTTGTTTTATGGTTTGGGAACTATATCCCAAACATCATTCTTCATTATCGACTGATATTCTTTCGTCATTGATTCAACCCATTCTTAATTTTGTGCAACTTCCTCATAGTTGGTGGGTTCTTGATTTACAAGGTCACACATCAAAGCTACATAACTGGAATATGGATTTCATATTTTGCTGGTTCTCGTGGATCCTTTTGGAGTTCCATATCTTTTTGCTTCTTGTATGATTTCTCTTACCCAAGCAGGTTTTCTCTTTTGAGAGATATTCATAGTAGGGGGCTCCTGAGGCTCTAGCATGTCATGATCTTCAGATGCTACTATTTCAAGAGAGGGTTTAGCTTCTACCATTCTGGGAGGTACATCCTCTTCATGTACTTCTTCAAGCTGACAACTTCTATATTTATTAAGAGTTGTCTCTTCATCAGATGTTACATCCCTACTAATATCGATATGATTGGAATCCTAAAATGTATATCCTGAAGGCTTTGGAGACTTCACAGTATCCAACAAATATTCCCTTCTTTCTAGAATGATCAAATTTGGTTGTCTTCTCTTTCGGAATATGTACATATAATAGGAAGCCAAATGTCTTCAGATGGCTCACTTCAGGTTTCTTTCCTGTATACATCTCTTCAAGAGTCTTGAATCCAATAGAATTGTGAGATAATCTATTCTACACATATACGACTATTCTTACTACTTCAACCCATATGTGCATGGGGAGGGCTTGGTCATGAATCATGGTCTTCACTGATTCCATGATAGTTCTATTCTTTCTTTCCGCAACACCATTCTGTTTGGGATTATAGGGAGTGGTAAGTTCCCTCTTGATTCTTGCCTCCTTACAGAATGTTTCAAATTCCTTTGAATTGTATTCTCCACCATTATCAGATCTCAGTGTCTTGATTCTCTTTTATGAGTGCTTCTCTATCAAGGCTTTGAATTCCTTGAATTTATCGAACACTTCATTCTTATTCTTCAAGAAGTATATCCAATTATTTCTTGAACATTCATCAATAAATGTGACACAATACTCATATCCACTTAGGGATATGGAGGGAATAGGACCACATACATCAGAATGAATTAGTTCCAATGTACCTTTAGTCTTTGTTTCACTTTTCAAAAGGGATTCTTGATGTTCTTTCCTCTTGCACATCCTTTTCAAGTTCCCTCATGTTTGATATTCAGATATGGTAACGTTGTTACCACCTTGCTCACATAGGCTAACGCTTTGTAGTTGATGTGATCAAGTATCCTATTCCATAGTTCACTTGAGCTAGTAGTCTCATGAACAAGGGTTGTCTCTGAATGTCCTTTGAGCTTGTACAATTCTCCTTCTTCTTCTCCAATGAGCACAACATCTTCAATTGTCTTTCCTTTGGACCACATAAGTACTTGTCCATATATAAAAGAAACTCTATATCCTTTATTATCTAGAGCAGAGATGGAAAGTAAGTTCTTTTTCAAACTTGGTACATACAAAAATTCCTTCATTTTCATGGAAGTCCCACAGTCAATCTTGTATCTTGATTCACCAATACCTTTGATGGGATATTTATAGTCATCTCCCAATGATACCTTCTGGGGAGAGTTATTTTCTTCAAGTCTTGACAGAGTTTGCTTCTTCCCTTTCATGTTCTTTGAGGCACCACTATCCATAATCCATGTGTCTTTTCCAGGTGTTATAGACCCAGAGAGTGAAAATAATAACACATACTCTTCTACATATTCACCTCTAGTTAGTCTCTTTCGAGGTCATTCTTCTTCTTCATTATCATCTTCAGCTAGATGAGCATGATGTCTCTTGATTTTGTTGTTCTTCTTTGGTAATGGACACTCTATGGCTAGGTGTCCTATCTTATGACAGTTGTAGCATTAATAATTTGAGTAATCCTTCTTCTTCTTCTGAAACTTCTTCTTTGAAGGCTTATGATTACTCTTCTTGATGTTTTATTGCTTCCTTCATTTAGTATGGGTGGATAGAGCCTGATCATCTTCTCTGAGTAGAGCTTCTCTATTGGTTACTATTGCTTCTTCTTGTATGCAATCTTCCCATACCATTTCAAACTTCATACTTTCTTTTATGGCACACAGAGACTGTATGAATGAGTCCCAAGGTCTAGTGAGATCATTGAGAGCAGTCATAACTAGTTCATCCTCATCAAGTGTGTCTCCAATAGCACTTAGTTTTTCTATGAAATGGGATACTCTTGTGAAGTAATCTTGAATAGAATCTCCTTTGCTCATCTTGTTGCCCTTCAGTTGAGCTCTTAGATTCATATTTCTGTTGATGTTCCTTCCCTCATACATTCTGCAAAGTGCATCATACAACTGCGTAGGTGTCTTCTTACATGACACTTGAGGGATCAAGTGATCCTTAAAAGAATCAACAATGATCTTCATTTCCTTGATTAGGTCTTGTTCATGCTTCTCCTTAGCTTCATATTCTTTAGGTTCTACAATATCAGCCTTGATGTAATTCTCAAGGCCATTCTCTTTCAAAATGAGACCAATCCTATACTTCCAAGCTAGAAGGTTTTCTATGCCTTCCAATTTGTTCTCAAGCTTAGTGCTTGGGGCCATCTTGTTCAGTAGGTCACTAAAAAATGAAATTTCTCAAAATAGGAGGATGACCTTACCAGTAGATGCGCTTTACTGAGGCAAGTTGGTTGGTCCAACTGATTTCTGGGGATCCCAAATCTTCACCCTTCAAATCCTACTTGTGAAGTTGCAGCTCTGCAGAATTTCTGGTTCTGGTTTTTTGTAGTTTTCTGGTTTAGGGCCAAAATAGGGTTTGGATTTCCTGAAGATTCAATCACCCAAAAAATTCGATAATGGGCTCTATAGATTCCCTCTAGGGAGGCACAACTTTCTATGCAAGCATATCTTTGAAATTCCAAATTTTGCAGAAACCCTAATTTCTTCTAGAGAGGGAGGAGAGGGAGTTTCACCTTGTGAAAGATGCCATATTCAGGCTAGCTTTGATACCATGTTAATATTTCATATGCTAGACTAGATATCATTAGTGTTCAATTCAAAATCACAATAGTAGCATATGCAGAATCATTGAAAGGAACACAATAACAAGATATCCATAATATTTACCTTGGGAAACCCTCAAGGGGAAGAAAAACTAGCCAAAAATTCCTATGTATAAGATGTATAAGATATAACCCCCCCAAAAGGTATTCTCCTCCTTATATTCTATTTCGCTATCTCTCCTATGCTCTACTCAAGTGAGCGAGTCTGTGTCCAAATAAGAATCACAACTCTCCTATTTATACACATTGAGCCAACTGACTTTTACCCTAAACAAGTCGGCCCCACTAAACTATCTAACCAAATTCACCTAGGAAGACTCAAAACAATATATTATATTATTCATTAGGGTACTAATGACCTGACTTACAATGGGGGCTTTACCTCATAACTCTACAATGACCAAATACAATAGTAACACCCCGTCAGAGGAATAATCACATCTCCCTTGGGTTAGATTAGTGAAATACATTTAGAATATCATTTGAAGTTACAATATTTCAACACAATTTGGCTGAAAGAACTAATCACACCATCGACATGAGGTCCTTTCGATTGCCTTGCTGGATTAGACGCAGGTCTCGCAGCAAGAGGTATTAAATCATAAAGTGTGCCCGATTGTGAATATATCAAATCCATTTGTTGGGCACTCTGAATGAGTTTCTCTTCGACCATGGCTCCTGACATAGATACATATCTGGAAAGAGTAGGAAATAGTGATTTTACAAACCAATCTGCTAAGACTTGATTTGGGATTTCTGCTTTAATAATCCTTCAACGTCTCCTCCACTCATGTATATAATCAGAGATGTGAGTAGAAGTGGATTACCTAAGTGAATTCAAAATTTCAGTACTTGTTTCATAGCATATAGGTAATTGAAAATGTGTAAAAAATACCATGGATAAATATGAAAAATATGTGAATGTATTACGTAGCAATTCAATGTACCGTTTCGCAGCGGTTCCCATGAGGTTCCGTTGAAACAACCTGAACCTAATACTATCATCAACTAGGGAATTTTATGAACACCATAAATGAAATGTCATCACGTGATTTGATGAATCATCGCCTGGTTTTCCATAAAACTTGGTATGTATGAAGGAATTTTGGTTGGTATGGTTGGCCATCCATTCATATGTAGAACATGACTATTGGCCAGTCGGGATAAATCCAGTAGATTAAACGTGGCTAGAAACAATGATCTGATAGGTGTCGTCATAGATGTTTGATATGTGGGTGGAACTTGATAGTTCCACTAGCCTGGGGTTTTATTTACATTCCAAGGTGGATTTCCTCCTTGAAAAGGAAGACCCCAAAAAGATTGGTTATTCCCAAGAGCTTTTCCAGTCCATTGCAGGATGTCATTGAAAGGTGAACTACCCCCTTGTGGATGTGGACTCCAACAAGGTTCATAGTTTCCTAGGATTTGACCACTCCAAGGATATTGCCATTGTAATTGAGAAGTATTCCGATGTAGATTCCCCCCCTGTGGGGCTAGGTTCCTGAAATATTTACTACTTCCAAGACCCATACCACTCGAGTTTGAGACAAAGATTGATAGGTGGAATTCCCCTTGGCATAGTGGTCATTGGGGGTGTAAGGTTTCCCCATTGCATTGTGCTAGGATTTGTATGAGGATAAACTTCCAGCACATTTTCACTCAATTGCGGATGATCGCTCCAATTGGTATTCAGGTTCCAAGGTCCATTCTCTCCACTAGGAATATTACCATTCCAAGGTGTAGAGAATCCTCTAGAAGTGGAACCTAGAAAAGAATCAGGTTGAAAAAAAGGGTTCAAATTAAATCCTTGTACATTTTTACCTTGATAAGCCCCACCATATGGGAAACCCATATTTAGTAAGGTACACCCTCTAGTAGGGATACCTGTATATGAAGTGGATGTACTTCCAGGATTGGAACCCGGAACTGTACCAACTGGCAATGAAGTGATGGTTGAACTTATATTATTAACATGCATGTTAGCTATTGGGATTGTTATTGGGGTAGAATTGGAGGTATTACCTCCTCCAACCACCATTTGGGGTTGAACTGGTGTGGTTCCTAGAGCTTATGAAGAAGCCAAAGGGTTAAGTGTAGGATTTTGCATGTTATTTGAATATGTGAAAAGAGGGTTGAGGTTATCCGATGATTCGTTTACCAAAAGTATTACTGGGTATGAAATATTCAAAGGTGGATTAGCGGGATCAACTATATGGTTTTCTATCGTTTCAATTTCAAATGGAGCAAGATTATCAACTGTTTTTGTAGATGGTTTAGGATTAATTTGATGTTGTTCTTCTCTATTATTGTTAATTGAATTTAAAAATGGTTTAGTTTCAAATTCTTCTTATTTTTGTTTTTGTATCCGTATTCGTGTTTTAGCGGGGCCTTCAAGTTCTGGTGACTCACCTTGCTGCCACTGTGATTGGTGGATCAGGAGGGAAGACACTTTGACGTTTGAGTTTTTTAGAATTGAAAAATATATTAAACTGTAATCAAATAATTCTAAAGTCAGTCTAGACTCCAACGGAAACAAAAGTGTCCACGCCACTAAAAATTTCCCTAAGGAAGCAACAAGCAAACTTCTTTCCCAAAAACTGAGGTTTAGCGAAAAGCTGGATTTTTAGAGGGACTTCCAAAACTAGTATCTCTTGAGGGACATTAAACCTCAAGAATCACTAAATAGTGAAGGTATGAGAAACAGTTACACTGTTCTTCAATTTCCAGGGGTGCAAGTGTTAGCTCTTGGATACTCACCCTCCCAAGGAACTAAAACAACCTTGTGTCTGTCTCGGGTATTTCAAGTGTCCCCCATTCACAACAACCTGTGTGATTCCCTGGGAAAAAGAACTATGGTTACCAATTCAAAATCAGTGGTCAGGCAGGACAGTCATCAGTCCATGATAACTCACATC
>LPNX010534453.1:201270-229415 GCA_001517045.1 Pseudotsuga menziesii | reverse complement strand
ATGTGATGTGTACTAAATAGAGAGTCCAGCTCTCTATTTATACTAATCCCGACATGACTAAAACCCTACTAGGGCCGACCTCTCTAGGAGAGTCTAATAACCCTAGTTCCCCTGGACTGCGGGGAATTTAACCCTTAGAAAATAGGAGGGTTACCCACAATGACTTGACATGACTTGTTTACATAATAGATCTCCCCAATTGGAACATTGGGGCATGACATGACACAAGTACATCCCGGAATAAACATCGGGTTATAATAGATAAGAAATACAAGTGAATACATTTCAAAGTTACAATTACATCAACAAATGTCAAATTTTTTTTCTTTTTTTTCTTTTTTCTTTTTGTTGTTGTTGTTGTTATAAATCCATAGTTGTATTTATAACTAACACCAAAATGAATTTTATCAAAAACATAAACAAGGGTTTAATTTGCAAGAACAAGTACTTAGCAAATTTCCTTCAATCGCCTGAAGATTATTCTCTAAAAATCTAAAGAACACTGTTTTATTTTCTTATGTTTATAGTAATGGTTATTTATAAATTTCCATAGAGAGAATAGAGCTCTTGGTTTTGGGTTTTAAGTTCACTTCAAACGGTTTGGTGTTTCTCCCAACTATTCTCACTTCAAGTCTCAATAGATGTCCTTCTCTTAATGAATGATCAAGTTACCTATGTTTTTCAATTATAATTTTATCAATGAGTTGTTAGAATTTTATCGGGATTCTCCAACACTTTTAGTTTTTAGTTTCTCAAACACTCCTTCAACAAAGCAACATAAAGGATAAGTTTTTTTTAGAAGTTCATGGCTTTTATTTTTACTATGGTCACAAGTTATAATATGACCTTCTCATAACTCTTTGACTATTTCAAAATATTACACAATCTATTCGACTTGTTTGAAAAACATGGACAACTTCTAGGATAACAAGAGTATCCAAGTTGTAACCTAAGTTAGAATACCTAAGTATTAACCACCATGATGAAATCAAATGATGGGAAATCATGTGTTGTATAGTTTTGAAATGATCGTTGGTTTTTGATAATGTAAAATGTTTGATGCAGCGCTGACTATAGATTTCAACCCACGCTTGAAGAAATATTTGGAAGGACACGTGGATAGGTTACATCCACTTGACGGTTGACTTAAAACCTTGAAACCCTACTCATTTTCTTTGCATAGCGAGAGTTCCTCCTTCGTGTTGGCCAAGCTGAGAGCTCACGGCCATGGGAGACCTGTAACCTCCTTCAAAAAATTTGGCATTGCACCTCCAACTTCTACGCTGTGACTATTGGGAGAAGTCGTTAATGGTTTTGGTCTTTCTAAGTGTTGAATAGTTATAGCGAGAGTGGGTATTGGATTTTCTTTGTTGCTCGAAGACTGTGCTTGTCTTTAACCTGCAACTGAACACTCATAGCTTCTGCCTTCATCTGGTTGAGTCGATTTTCTTGATTTTTCCTTCGCAGAGGTGCCTTCAGGGCTTCTTTCCTTTCGACATGGTGCCAATATGACCTGGTGTGGCCATCTCTCCTCAGATTCAACTACAAATTACAACAGGTAAAGACTTACCCTTAAATTGGTCTTAGATTAGTTTTCTTACAAGGGTTTTTACAAATTTTAATAAAACAAAGGATTTATAACGATTGGGTTTGGAACTTGCAGGTCCTTTCTCCTGGTTCTAGCTCTGTAGGTGAAAGTGAGCTNAGTTTTCTTACAAGGGTTTTTACAAATTTTAATAAAACAAAGGATTTATAACGATTGGGTTTGGAACTTGCAGGTCCTTTCTCCTGGTTCTAGCTCTGTAGGTGAAAGTTAGCTCACCCTTCAGTTTTACATGAGCATACAAATTGTTAAGCCCCGGTTTCAATGAGGATTTCTTCCTGCATACAGTTGTGGTTGTTGGAAGTTGGTTCTTGTGGTTGAAAAAGGTATGGCCTCGGTTATCTGTTAGCTTAAGGTTCCAAGCTTGTTTGTAAAAGCTTAGAAACAATTAGAGGGTATTTTGTGCAGGGATAAAGAAATAGACCTTGGTCGCCATGATGGAAACTGTTCTTTTACGTTACTGCCTTACGGCCTAAACAATGTAATTTCTTTTATTTAAAACAATAGAGCTCAACTCTAAACTCTTTGAGGCTATCGACGTCTGTCTAGTTAATTTTTAGTTTTTATAATAGATTTTAGTAGGTGAGGAAGGATTGTGAAACAGTCAGGATTGTAAAGGAAAATAATATTTTTCTCCTGTCAGTAAATTATGGTTACTATTTAATATATATATATATATTGCATAGTTCAGTTTTGTTAACAGGCCTGATCCTTGACCTTCAGTTCTAAAGGTTGTAAGCCATATATTTTTATTTGATTTTGTTTTTAACAATTTGTTTATATAATATTTTAAATTATTATCCTGTATTTATAAATATTTCCAGTGCACAGTTTATGGGAAAATTTACTGTATTTAAGAGTAGTATTTTACTCTGTTTTTGGTTCAAAAGGGTTAATTATTAAATGTACCCTACAGTTCGGGAATGAGTATATTTAACAAGGAAAGATTCAGAGCTCTGTTTTATTATTTTCTTTTAATAAATTTTACAGTTGTTTGATTTTTAATTCTCATAAAAGAAGGATTAGGGTTTATTGCTGCATACTTGAGATTAGGATATGTTTATCTTTCAAAACCTAGGTAGTTGTATTTAAGTTACTGTAAAGACTTCTATATTAGATCAGAGACACACAGTATCTGAAAATCAAATGTTATAAAAATATTTTGAAAATTATCTTTACCTGGTTCCTAGATGATAGCTTGTTTACTATACCTATGTTTTTTTATTAAACCGTAAGTTCTGTGTTTTATAAAGAATACTAGTATTAGAATAGTTCTATAAGTAATGTGATTACTAAATGTTTTTACATATCTATATTTTAGTTCTTATCTGAAGTAAATACATTTAATGCAGACATTATTTACTACTTCTTTATAGAAGAAATCATAAGCAACTAGAGCATAATGTAGTTACATTTTTCATTTAAAATAAAAAGAATAATCATATTTACCTAAACACCCAGCTGTACTAGAGTACTGCCCGAGCCAGGCGTGGAAAAACATAGTATGGAATTCTAATTCTATCTGTTTCTCATTTTGCATCTTTATTAGTATTTCTAACATAATCTGCAAATTACCAAGTCTATCATTACATAGTTACTCCCTTCTTCCTAAATGCTAATTAAATACTAACATGCATGTATTTAAAAAACTAGCAACATTTTACTGAAGACGATAAGTAAATATAATAACATGAAAACAAATAGAACCTGTCAACGATAAGGTGACAACAACTTAAGGAGGTTGTTCCTCCCAACCAACTCCTGGAGAATGATCATACAACGCTTCCTCAGGACCCCCGAGCATGTTCTTGGTCCTCCTAGTAGAGTACTGGGTGGAGAATATAACCTTAAGACCTTCTGTCACTTGACTAGTCCAATTACCTCAGTAATTCAAATCTGCTCACAATAGTCAGAAATTCAGCCTAATAGCTGCAATAAGTTCAGTCTCAGCAGTTAACCCCTCAAACTCACTTCAGTAATCCCCTCCATCGAATTTCTCTTGAGTAAAATTCATTCACCCTGAATGATCACCTCTTAGAATGATCAGCCTCAGCTGTCTTCAATGGGAAATTTTATAGAGATGCCTAGGTCTTCTGGGTCAGTTTTCATTTAATGAGCCACTTGATCCAATTCCACTTTCTTGGGGAATCATGACCACAAATATAGGGAAGTTTCCACCTGCAACAGTTGGAAGTAGTTTGAGGATGCTACCACTTGTCAGTGTACTCTCCACCCAGTATCCTCCACCAATTGACCATTAAACACTCTTTTAACAACTTCCCTAAGCTGTTGTCTTATCATTTATTTATTTATAAATAAAATATTTCGAATTACATTAATTATTCTTGACCCCACTTGGTCATCAATTACAAACTTATCATAAAATATAACACAATGTTCCTCAAATAACATTAAATTGTTTTTGCAAATTGGGGCATGTGACAGTGTCTCACTCCAAGAGGAAAATTAAATTCTTTATCCGCCTCAAGCATATGAAAATAAAAATGTTCCTCATGTACTACCATCATCTTCTACAAATGCTTCTCTATCTCTTGAGTATGCTTTTCTCGACTTTTCAAGAATCTTTCCCATTCATCATTTGGTACACACATATCTGCCATCCTTGTTTAACTGATGCATTTATGATCTTGGAAAAAGTATATTTGGGATTCTATAGGGATTATGGCACACAAGTACAGAGCACCATGCTTTGATACCACTAGAATGTATCAATAAGATCTAAATGTACATTAACCAAAACTTGCAAAACTTCAATCAAAACAGTGGAAAGAAATGAGACCAACTAGTTAATTTTTCTACTAGGATTCATAAGACTTTCTTACACATGCTAGGATTCTATAAGATATGAGACAAGGATATGTTTTTCTACAGACGTTTACAGGCATAAAAATATAATTAGAATGGTTTTTTAAGTCCATACATACTGCTGTGGGCACATTCTCTGGGTACATCATGCCTGCATATCGTCCAGAGTCTTCATTTCAGTGTTGCATCTATCCACCCAATCAATGGATGGATAAGCACTTTTATTTTTTTTTCATATGGAATGTGATCATCAGCCTCCTCTAGAGTGGAATATACCACCCATAATGGTAGTTCACGAGGTTTCCCCTTCGAGGAATGCACGTCAAACAACTCTCTACTGAAGCAAGCAATTCTAGTGCATCGTTGATCCTCCATTTCAATGATGTATTTATCTACCCAATCCATGAATAGATAATGACCTTTGCTTGCTGATTCAATTGGGATGTCCTCAACTACCTTTCCCATATATAATAACTCTTCATCCTTCTTCTCAAACCCAACAAGTGCTTGTCCAAAATCTTCTTCATCAAGGCTCTTCACAAGCACCTACAAATATATACCTTATATCCTCCACATGAGGTTCTTCCATCACATCCAGAGTATCTCCTACCATGTGCACATGATCTATTTCCTGCAGGATGGAGGGTGTGGTACATTCAACTCCTTTTGAAGTTAATTAATATGCAACCTTGAATCTTGAAGAGATTCTTGGATTCCCTTCAAAGAATCACATGTATCCTTTAAGACTCTTCGGATTCCTTCTCGAGTTCACAATGGTACATTTCAGCCGCCACAAGGAGATTATATCTATCTAATAGTAAGTTCATGTAAATCTCCTTCATATTGACCACAAATTCCCTGAGAGTTTCTAAATCTACCGAGAAGGATTCTCCTTCCAATTCTTCACTGATATCTTCCCAACAACATCTTGTCACCAAGGAATTGTTGTTAACAAAGTGCTTCATGGATACCATGAGCTTCTCTTTATTTTCCCTTAGTGATACACTCAAATGGTGTGGCTCACGAAGAGGATTATTCATAAAATTGTCTTCTTCCAAGGGTCAAAACCATCTGATATCCTCTTCATCCTCCCCATGAATATGGCTTGGACAAGCATGCTCTTCTTCTTTGAGTTCCATTGAAAGACCCAAATATAATCTATATGATTCATTCTCTTCCAAACCCTCATGTGGCTAAGAAGAGTCTATCATTTTAGCTCCGTACTCCTCCTCCTCCTCCTCCTCTTCTTCTTCTGTGAGATCGAGTTCACAATGTAGTTTAAGTGGTGTCTGATAAGTTGATCTTGGGATAACTTCTTTTACTACAAGCTCTTCATCTTCATTCTCAAGGGAACTTGTGCTTGCAATAGTTTCTTAAATACTTATCTCTATGTCATCGATATAGAGAATTGAGAATCCATCAGTATATTCTCTTTCATCCATGTCCATAGTTTCATTTGTATCTCTGGATTATTATTTTGCAGCACTAGTGGTAGGCTCAAGGGAATGATCACCCTGCTCTTTGTTTGCACAACCCTCATCAGTAACGATTTTGGTCACGTTTTCTAATGGATGTTTGGTAATTTGATTTTATTCCCTCAAGCTATATGATGCATATTTCTCCTTGGTAACCTTAGGGTCAATATCTTTATATTTTCTTCTTAAATAAAATCCAAAGAGTCTCATGATGCCACTATATGTTGATGGCTTTGATGGAGTTTCACATTTGGTTCCTTTTTCTTCTTATTTTCTTTAAGAAGTGGAACAAATTGGATCCTCCTTGATATTTTACTAGTCTCTATTGAATCCACATATACATCCTTGGGCTCAAATCCAAATATGCAATAAAAATAATATTTGAAAGGAATGTCTTTACAAATCTCTTCCCCTAAGGCAAGATACTCCTGATAGTGATGAGGAAAGTTTTCACTTGCTTCTATAGTCCTTGCTAAATAATATTTTGATATAGCCATTGGTGGTTCATACCTTTGGTATTCATTTTCCATTTGGCCACAAAAGTAACCATCCTCATCTCATGGTAATACTCCATCTATGTAGATGATTTCTTCATCGGAACTCGATGCTTCCGCATCATCCCATTTGAAATCATAATTAGATGGTGCTAGTATCGTGCCTTAAAATTATTCAAAATGAGAGATTAATTTCCACGGGAGTAGTGAAAAGTGCTTTGATACCACTATAATGTACCAAATAGGGAGTTTTCCACACTAGGCATAAAGATACAAGGAAAACGAAGAGACAATCTCGGATACTAGACTAGGAAATGGAGCAGTTTCAATTGAATATGAACCAACAAAAAAGTATGGTTCATATTGGTAATATACAGGTTTGAAAAACTCTGATCATAGGGGTTCATAGTCCATACATACTGCAATGGGAACGTTCTCTAGGTAAATCATGCCCGTGATGGTCCTAAGACCACGTAGTTTCAGTCCCAAGGACTTATGTGGAAACCCAACGCCTCCTAGTGCTTCAAAATATGTTTCTAGACTTGGATTACATTCATATAATTAGTTAGAGGCACATGGTTCAAATTTTGGTAGGCTATTTGGTGGTTTGGATGGTTTTGGGAAAGATATGACAATTCGGGACTACAAAACTAGTCTAAGTCCACGACGATACAAACAACATTAGAGACCAAAAAATATTAAAAATTAGACATGGAAGGTGTTCAATATGACATTAATTTATAATAAAAACTTACAAAATCGAATTTGGTGGTTTAAAGGTTAGATAATTGCATCAAAAATAAAAACTTCTTAGATTTCGAATGAGATAGAGAGCAAGGGAAATTACTAGTTTTCTGGAAACTTCGAAGGACGGATAAGGGTCATGATTTCTTGTTGTTTATTTGTAGTAGTGGTCAAAATCATGTTAATTAAAAACTACATACATTAATCATACACTTTTAGTTTTATAAAATAAGTGCTTGAATCGAAAGATAAACAATGTCGATTTTAAGCTAGTTTTGAGCACATAGAATTACATAATACTAAAGGAATATACAAAATGGAATGAAAAGATAAGAGTGAATTATTTTTATTATTGTTGGGTGTTATAATGAATTAAATAATCCACCTAATATATAATTATCGACCGAGGTTGGTAGACTTCGAGTTGACACAAAGTATATGCGAAGGTAGAGGGATTCATAGGGCATTGCAGAAATATTTTAAAAAAGAAAAGATTGAAATGTCTTTCAAAATGAAAAAAACGAGTCAAAATCCTATAAATTTAACTTATTAAGACAATTAGTCTGGAACAAAATACTAGACTAGAGCAGTATCAAGCTATTCTACTCTCCTCTATAAACAAGTACTAAAAGTAAGTATATGAACAATACTAAAGAAAGTAAAATTTCCTGGTAATCAACTATTACACTTCTTAATCTGAGAATTAGAAAGATTTTATAAATAAATTTAGAAACTAAGTATACAAGAAAACATAATTACAACACTAGATATATTTCACAAACTACAACAATTAGACTATACATGCAACTAACAATTGTACACAATAGCTAAACTAAACTATCTAGTTCCACTCTCCTTGGTTGTTCAGAGGATAAGCATTCACTGTGATTGGAATAGGAGCGGGAGTGGTATCAAAATGACTTTCAAAATAAGTAAAGAAACTAAATAGAATCAAATATAATTTAACTTCTACAAATATGTGCAAACTAAGGAATGTCCAATTACAGGTGATAGTAAACATGATGATCTATTCTATAAGCAAATGATTCTAGCTTATAACCAATTCAAATGTAAAGAAAATCTAGCTTATAGACAAATAACAAACCTTAATAAAAGAAGCAAGTAGAAAACTTAATAAAGAAGATTTAATTGTGAAGCAAGTAGAAAACTTAATGAAGAAGATTTAATTGTGAAGCAAGTAGAAAAATTAATAAAGATAACTCGTTTAAGTCTTACTCTCTAAGTGTTTTTAGTAATCACACAGTGAAAGGAAAAATGTCCTACTACTATAACCACTCTACAAAGTGCTAATGTAATTTCCTAACATTGACATAGCTAACCCTAAACTCTCTACACAAAAGGATAAATCAATCCAAACCAAAGACATAATTACAAGTTATCCCAACAATACTGAAGAAAGAAATTAGAAACCACAATAAACCAAAACACAAGACATAACTCAAAACATAAGGTGAAAGGAGAGAAAAATAAGGACAACACTTTAATTAATAATTTAAACAGTCTATCCTAAGGTTCTGATAATAAGTATAACTATTATGTAACTACCACAGTCAAAACATAATAAAAAAGCTAAAGAAACAGGCTTAAAACATATTAAAAACACTAAAGGCTGAATGAAAGGCTGGATAATAGACTGGAAAGCAGGTCTGAACAACAAGCTAAACAGGCTTTCTGAATGACAGTCTATATAAAGAAAACACTAGAATTTTAAGATATAGTTAATCTAAATGGTTTTGAGATCAACTGATTCATGCATATGATAGTAAAATGCAAAAGAACAAGAATTAAACCTACTTGATAATTAAATTCAACAATAAAGTAACTTAAACTAATTCATATTTAAAGACATCATTGTCTATTATATTTTTCAATAAATTGAAATATAACTAAGTGAATTTATAACAAAGCATAAGTAAATAAAACTAAACCTACTGTAAACATATGACTTATGCTAGTCTATAGTTATAAAAAGAAACTGCTTCCTATCATAAAACAAACTAAAATGTATTTGAACTAAATCTAAAACTGAGATAAAAATTGACAGAATTAAACCTAACTATAACAAAATTAAACCTACGGAATTAAACTAACTAAGTTCTATCTGACTGGAACAATGAAACCAAACCTAAAGATGAAAGGAAGACTGGAAAACCAGCTGAAAGCAAAGCTATGCGCGCAACCGGTTAATTATAGTTGTAAATGAAACTACTTTAACAAAACAACATTATAAGGTAATCTATGCTACTGAAAACAAGTAATTTCAGAAAACCAAATTGCATAGCAAATTGTAAATGAAATTAAGCTAACACAAAGAAAGAGATACAGGAAAATACACATAAAAATGAAACCTCTGGTTGATAAGGGGCCCTTCCAACAATCAGAAAGATGGATCACTAAACACTTTACATGAACAGGGTCATAAACAACATAAGCATAACTTCTATTAAAGTGAGAAACAATATTACAGAGTTTTTCAATAGCGATTGATTACATGCATAAAATTGGCTAACTAAGCATTCACATAGAGGATGGTATATATAATGTTTACAGAGGTGAGCAGGTCGACCCTTTAGTGGTCAACTTCTCTCTAAATTTAGTCAACCATTATGACAAATAACTGATAAAGAGCCAACACACAGTGCTCCTTCCTTCTTCATCGGGCGTTAGTTCTCCATGTTGCGTGATGTGGCGTGAGGATCCTTCTTGCGTGGATTGATGTTACGGTGTCGAGTAGAGGAGGATGCTGGAAATTCTTCTAGAATGAAGATCACACTATCAACCATACACATGGAAAAGAGGTAGTTTCCATGCTTTAACAAACGAGAATCTACCATCAACAATGCGTGGTTAGCTCGGTGTACTGAACGGTGAGATGGACAGTGAGCTGGATATGCTCTACGCATATCTAGGGTGGATGCGTTGTCTGTTCGTTGACTCGTTGAGGGATATAGTCTAAAATAACAAATTAAGCATCAAACATATATCAAATATCATCATTTTAACTAATAAAATCGTGAAATAACAAGGATGAATCAGAACTTTCATAAACCCAGAATATAGTCATACTTAGGGCTGAATAGCGAGCTACATGACATAAAATATGTCAAAACTTGACAAAACATATGTCAAACATGTAAATTAATAGCCAAAAATGATAACAAAACTAGGATCAACAATTATGTAGTGGAGAATTATTACACAACAGTCCGTGACTACATCCTTTGGGGGTTACAAGATCGTGCCAACAACTTCCAACACATAAAAATGATGAAAACTAGCTACCAAAACACATTATAATGGATATCTCTATACATGGAACTTCAAAGCATTGATTGGAATGTGTTGGGACTGAAAATAGATGATAAAACTTGAAATTAATCCAATTAGAAAGGTTGGATTCCTTCTCCACAAATATAATCGAAGAATCAACTAGCTAAAGAAGCAGCAGGGGCACCTCTCCTAGCTATGACTAGGGGCACAATTCCCAAGTCGAATTGAAATATTCTGATCTATCAAAACCAAAACATAATTGAATAAAATATGTGAGTGTGGTGCACCCTCCCTCCTTTATAAGCTATTTAGCTTCTTGGAAAATCTTACTTAGTCCAATCCTCATCTAATGCGCCTTCCTTCATCAATTTTGGTAATTGCATATTTGTGTAGCTTTTCTTGATTTTATAAACTTTCCTTGGTTTGAAATGCATTTCCTATATTTTTGCCTCTTTCTTGATTTTCCTGTATTTTTCTAGTTGCTAGATTTTCCTTGATTTCTACTTTTCTTCTTTTTGCTAGTTTCCTTCTTTTTACTGACACCTTGCTTTGGGATACTTTCTTCCAGTTTCCAACTTTGGTTGACAACTCATAGATCCATCCTTATCTCCTTATGTGCCCTCATGGGTCCATTGACATTTTCAAACTCATATCATAATTAATAAAATTAAATATTAAAAATAAGATTACATCCCTTCTAATTTAATTTAATTGAAGAAGGCCCCATACATACACTTCAAGAGGAACCCATTTCAAAACCACTTATTATAGTTGACATTGATCCTTCATATTATGATCATAATTCATATTTATATTACATTTTTAATTATTATGGGGCAACAAGTGACTAGATGAGTAGGTCTTCCCAGATATTACACTAAGACCAGTTTGGGCACATCAGAGTCTACATGAAGCAATAGATTTAGTGAGTGATCTAACCAATACACAAATGACTAGATCTTAGTTTTATGGTGATCCACATGCATTATTATACTATAGAGTCCTTGATACCTCTTCGTTGACTCATGGTACTCACATCATATCATCAGTCTTATCCAGAGGATGTAGGAAACCCATATTGGGATTCAAGTTGCATACATCATCACCAAGTCCTTCACTGAGTAGTGGTTCAAAGAATTGCGGGGACCCTTAGGAGTGGTGAATACTTCATAGGAGACTCCATAGTATCCTTCTCATCATCCTATTTTCAAGGTTTTTTTCCCACAAGGTTTTCTGTTTTCCATGTCTCATGAGGAATTTTGTACTTGGGCACCTAATATGGAACCACTTTATATAGGACCCATCCTTTTATGCATTTTTTTTACCAAGTTAGGATTATGATGGAATGTTAGAGAAGTTATTATAATTAATCCCTCACCTAGGTACTATAGAGGCTAGTCCCATGATCCTAATATGCAATCCTTAAATTAGGTATTTTTTTCCCAGATTTCAGGGTCTTACCTTGGATGTTTGACATCTTGTAGTAATTATAGGAAAGAAAATCCACTAATCAAGGACATATAACACCCTCCTTTACTATTTTGATTAGATAGCACCCTCCTTTACTATTTTGAGTAGATTCAACTCATGCATGAGTTATGCATGGATTATATAACTGATTACGGCTAATTGAGCCCCCACTTGGCTTCTAGTGTTAGTGATAAGACTGTTAACTCATCATTGAGAGATTGCATGGATAACATTATATGAGAAAGTGATTTTCATCTTCAACCCTCTTTGTGTCACAAAGATCATAGATTCTTTCATCCAATGACATTTTAGGAATTGTCTAGTGCCCTATTTCACTATGGATCTCATGAAAGTTTGTTCTTATTTTTGAATATTATGAAAGAAAAAAAATTGCAACAACAACATAAACAAAGAAACAGATGAATTTTATTCAACAAGGAAATTTATTATTATTATTTTCTTCTTAATTAGCATGTTACAGAATTAAACTGTTATACATTAATTACATTGCATATAAAGATAATAAATTATTCAATCATTACATGCAGTGAAGTAATATGTATATGTAATATCCCAAGTCTGATATGCAGACCTGAACACTAAATAATTCTGAAATTAAATCAAATTTCTGATATTTGAATTAACCCACTCAGAGCACCTTCAGACTAGGTAAATAAAGGCTTCTTGGTGGGAAAATTTGCAGACAAGGAAGTAGGAAGTGGGAAGAAAAACAAGAGTGAGTTCAGAAAAATTAATTTCTTTCCCCTGCACATTTATATCTGGTAACACTTGGATTTTAGAGTTCACCACATGGAAACCTACTCCCATGCTTTTGGGTCACCCAACTGTGAAACTAGAGAAATTCCTCCCGTTCTTCTGACCATGGGATTGGGGAAAAGTGAAGAGGTGTTACCAGGAATTCATACAGCAGAGAATATTATTTTGGAGATTTTTTGACAGCTCTGGAGTTGTATGGAGGGTTTAGGGAGGAATTGGCAATTTCGGGCAATTTTGGCCTAGTGAGACCCTTCACAATGGAGGATACAAAATGATAGTAAATACCCAATTAAAAAATTATATGGAGTTATTTATGGTAAGGTGGGTCTGTCCTTTATCCACAAGAACTTACAGAACTGGATTTGAGTGGACAAAACTCATTTTACAGTAGAAATAGTAAAACTAGTCATTTAAAACTAACATTGTAGCTAGGGTACAAAATAAAGCAGACAATTCGTAGAATATGGAATTATGTACTGCATATGAAGTATAAAATAGATTAATAAAACTTAAATGAACATATAAAATTCCTCAAATCATTCCAACAACCTTGGTTATTCCTTATTGCACTCATATTTCTCAATTCCCCCCACTACAATGACAAAACAATCTTTTTATGTGAAACTGAGAAGGTAAAATTTCAGGGACAGAGTTTTTAAGACCTGATAAATATAAATTACAGAGTTATATGCTGTTATACATCATAAATAATATTATATACTAACCATTACATAGGGAGACTCCAAAATGGTGGACGGGAGGCCCAAAACATGACCAGAGGAGGGTTGAGAGCGTAGGTGAAGCATGGGATTCGCTGGAGCTCAACCTGAAAGTGATGGAGACTGAAAATATGTTTGAGAGGAATTCAATGGATGAACATAAAGCACTCCATACCTGTTATCAGGAATTATCAATCAGTGCGAACACTGTTTGTTCCTTTGCAATGTAAATCACAAATACAGAACAAAAAGACATAGCAACACATCCTTTCCTTAAACAATCAAATTAACTAACATAAAATACAATATACCTCAACCTTGGGTCTCTTTGTATTCTCTTCCAAAATTCCCTTCAATGGTTCAATACCTGCAAGACATATCAAAATACAAACAAACAAGATGAGAGCATCACGATAGATTGATTATTCATATCAGTGATCACGAAGTCTGATAATATCTAATTAAAATCAATACATCAAATATAGGAAAGGGGAATGTATTTGTATTAATTATGAAAGAGAAATAATTACAACCAAAATCCTTGATGTTGATGGATTCAATCTCAACAAGAATGTCTACAATCCTCTATAGCTATGAATACCTCTCCAACCATAAGCTAACTCTACTTTTCCTTTGATTCAGACTTCAAACTAACATCATAAGGGTGCTTTTTCTGGCCTCCCTCACTCTCATCATGAAGGCTTCGTTTATAGGCCTAGAACTCAAGATATGACTTAGAAAATGGATAGGATATGATCCCAACAAGTGAGGGAGGCGAATGCCACCTCTCCCAAGCATGTAGGAACTAACTCCACGGAGGGTTTCGCATGGAAGCTTCCAGAAACTTCCTTTTTCTCATTTTTTGACCATCGGCGCTCCTAGCATAAATGAAAAAGGTGTTGACCTAGGTTTTTTGTCAAGGAAAAAGGACAATGACGCTTATGGGTCCATTGTGACAGGAGGCACCGACACTCTTTGTAAAAAACATAAAGGCACTGACCCTTCTAGGTATGGAAAAAAGATGACCAAGGTGACTCAAGCTAGGCTTTCTGGGAGGCTGAAGGACAATGTGAAATTCTCATGAAGGCTGATAATCAATTTGAGATTTCTAGGTGCAACAGAATGCCCCCCAAAGTATGAATCTAGAAGGAAGTGATAGGTGAAATAGTTTGCAAGAATTCCATCTGATACAGAGGCAAAGAGAGATAGACTCATACAGGACCAGTAATTGACTTTATCCAAACCAATCATAGTTGCGGACCAATACACTATAGATCTATGATTATTCAGGCTCAATTCCAATTGTGCCTAACATGGCAAGCTCAATTCCACATGTTATTTGCATAATAAATATTAATTAGAAATACAAATTAAATACATGCCTCAATAATGTTTATTTAGCAAAATTCCCCCTAGGATAATTAATTAATTCCTCATAAATAATTTTTTGGACAAAATTACCTAGGTGAAGTAATTAATTCATCTTTGACCCCCCAATGTGTTGGGCATGGTCAAAAATTTTATGTCCAAAAATATGGGGACATGATAGTCCTCCCCTCCCAAATCTGCTTGTCCTCAAGCAGAAGCACTCCAGAGTGCTGCAAATTTGTCCACCATGTAGGAGAAATGGACCATAAACTCATGTGCAATTTTTTTTTGACTTTCTCCATCAAGCCAGCATGTAAATTCTCTCCAAAATCAAGAAATTCTGGGGTCCCATTGCTTGCATTACACTCCATTCAGTGAGAATTCATTCCAACACAACTTATTAGACAAAAATATGCCTAGATCCCATTTCCTCTTCTGTAGAGATCCAAATTCTTCTTCCACATTTGGTAAGTTGTAATCCCAATAACTGCTAGGGTCCCAAAACCATATTGGGAGCCCATCACTTCCCTTTCTCCCAAGAACTTCCATCCTTAGGTTCAACAATATTTGGATATATTCTTGTGCAAGTTGATTTCTGTCATGAACTATTGCATTCCCCATTCTATGAATGCAATATGATTAATCTGTCAGATGTATCTATCTACCCATACAATCCATGGATGAACAAAACCTCCAAGTGTCAAGTCCATATGGGAATCTTATTGTTGTCCCGTGTGCACAATCCCAATGGCTCAACTCTCTTCCACTAGTCATGCAATCACCACCATGAATGGGGAAATCAAAGATAGGAAATGGATGCATTTTTTGTTGTTTATAATTGGGTGGTTCTCTCATCAAAACCCCATGGATGAGTGTGGGAGACACCTGTTCCTTACTTGGCATCAAAAGAAAGAAACCCTTAACCTAATTATCATCCTCATGTGTCCTGGTTGCCATAGGTTTGTGGAATAAATTATAGTGAAAAAAATATTTGCAAAATGTGTCCACCAAAGGTGTGGATGTATCAAACCTATCATGGGATGGTCCAACACGAGGGATTTATTCTGAATCTTCAGTGAAAATAGGACTCCTTCTATGAGAAAAATCAGCCTTTATCGGGCAATGTCCCTGTGCTTGAAACTCATCATCTGCATCCCAAAATTCCTCCAGCACAAAAATTTAGAATTCACTTCATGTGCATGTGTATGGAAGGTATCCAATGTCTGCAAATTAAATCTTTGTGGCTGCCCACATGTTAGGACAATTCCATTCACAACAAATAATTTATTGCAGAAATTAAACTCTTTACCTCCCACTGTCTTCATTCCCAAGGTGTCTCTATCCACCCAATCAATGGATGAATAAGGACTTTTATTTGCTGATCCATATGGAATGTGATCAGCCACCTCCTCTATATCAAATTATACCATCCATAAGGGGTTTTTAGAATGTGTCTCTTTCTAAGCATATGTGTCAGACAACCCTTCACTGGTGCAAGAAATTCTAGTACATCTTTGATCCTCTATTTTTGATATTCAACCCCAGAATTCACAACCATATAAGATAGCAGGAGTGATGAGAGTCTCAAAGATGAGTTCCTTCCTATCCCAAAGCTAGAGGTGTGCATATTTACAACTATTTTCATGTCCATAATAAGCTTTCCATCCTCCATTAATTTTTTTCTCAATGATATAGTTCTAGTTAATCTTATTGTTAGAGCAATAATCCACCTTAGTATCATGATCATACACCTAGGACACATTTCATTAGCTTCTATGCTTTATTGCATGGTCAAGACTTAGGATAATTGATCATTTACTGATATTTGAGGCACTCCATTTGATCATTATGATAGTTGAGGTGCTCCAGGTTGATCATTCTAACAACCCAGGTGCCCTCGTTGATGACAGTCTATCTTGGTGCGCTTCCCCATCCCCAGATTCATGGATTTTGTTTGACTTGATGCGATGGTGCATGTTTCTCATGGTATGATGGATAGTCTTTCCAGCAATTGATGTGAGAGTCTCGATTTGAAATCGTCCAATTTGAAAGTGATGATATTACTATTCTCAGGGTCCATAGTTCCAAGGGCAGTAAGCAAGTTTTTCCATTGAGTTGGGTAGGTTTGAAGTACCTCTATAGCCGACATAGCACAGGGTGCTTAAGCCAAATCTTCGACAATATTATAATATTGGGTGGCACGAGCATTAGGATTGATTATGGAATTACGTAGAGTACCCTTTGGTGGGCGAAAAATTGCTTCTGGAATAGGGTTTTCAATGTGAAGACCGTTATTAGGAGGAGGTGTGGAAGTTGAGGGTTTTTTGAGTGGAACATCATCAAATTTATTTTCTGGAGGTGGGTCATAAATTTATGATCTTGTGTTCAAGTTAACCATTTCACTAGACATCATTCGAACTTCGTTAGTGGACGAAGAAGTTTCATCCAAGGACTTATGATAAACTAACTATTGTTGTGAAGGGAAAGGATATTTCAGAACTGCTGGGGTGGGTGAAGCTTTCAAAAAATTACTGACTTCCTCATGACGAGGACATTATTTCGTAAAATGGTCACCTCCGCAGATTAAACAAGGGTATTTTACCTTTCGCTTACCTTTTGAATCAGTATCCGAGTTCTGTGTTTCATTTCCTTCCTGTTGGTTATCAGGTTTTTTAGATTTATTTTTTCCTTTCTTCTTTTAGCCTGAAGATTTAGTTGAATGGATCACGTTTACTTCAATGGAAGAAACAGGAGAGGGTACAGTTTTGGCAGATGGTGCTGGTTGATTTGACGAAGTGGTAGTTTGATTTTTCTTCTTAGAATATTTTTCCACCGTTTGTGTTTGAACTGAACCGAGTATGCCATCAACAGGTGGTTCAGCTGCGGGTCTTGATGGATCTGTTGTAGGTCGAGGAGCATGGGGAATAAAATCATACAAAGTACCTAGTTGGGAATAGACCAAGTCTAGGTACTGAGCATGGCTAATAGATTTCTACTCAGTAACAACACCTCCCATGGCAACATCTCTAGCAATAAGTGAGAGTAAATACTTTGTAAACCAATCAGCGATTAACTGATCAGGAATATGGGCCTTAATTAACCTTCATCTTCGTGTCCATTCATGGATATGATCGAAGATATGAGTTGATGTGGTTTGCCAAAGTGAGTTTAGAAGGTCTATACCTGTTTCATATCGGATTGGCAATTGAAAGTGTGTTAAAAATGCCATTCCTAAGGGATTGAAATCCCAAAAAGAGTGTTGTGGTAACTCGATGTACCACTTTGCGGAAATACTAGTGAGAGTTCTTTGAAAAATCCGTAGACGGATTGAGTCATCCATCAAAGAGTTGGATGAACACCATAAGTGAAATGTCATCACATGGTTTTTTGGATCCTCACCAGGTTTACCATCAAACTTGGGTATATCGAAAGGAAGCTTTACAGGAATGGTAGGCCAAGAGGAGTCATGATGGATGGGGTCATTTTTCAATCTTGACAAGTCTGGAAGATTTAAAGTAGCTAGAAATGGCAGTTGTTGATTTGGTTGCGGATACTGGTATGGTATTTGATGACCAGTAGGATCATATTCATATTGATATATGGGTATGGATGATGCCCCCAAAGCTTGTTGAAAAGGTCGTTGATTTCCAGAATTTCCATTTGGAGGTGGGCCACCAGAGGGAGGGGGCCCTCTAGAAGGTGGTGGTGGTGGTGGTGGTCCTCCAGGTGGTGGGCCTTTGGGTGGTGGTCCTCCAAATGGTCCACTAGGTCCTCCAGGTCCTCACGGTGGTGGTCCACCATAGCCCCCAGTAGTATTTACAAAATATCCTCCATATGATGGGACATTGGATCAATTTGGTTGTCCCCAAGGTACAAAAGCATTCCTAGGGTAGGACATTCCAGGATAAATAGCTGTAGGTGGTGGTTGTTGATAAACTTGATTAGCCATAGGTGACTGAGTTCCTAGATAAGTATATCCCTTAGAAGTTGGATTATTGATAGGTTGCACCCCTAAGGGTTGGCCTGAACTAGATGGGGGGTTCACAAGGTTGGTATTGGTAGGAGGAATAACTACTGCAGGTTGTGCTATAGCTAAAACTTGTCATGAACTAGAAATAATTCCACTAACAGATGACGTAACTCGCGCTAAGAGTTCCCCCCGGCATTAGAATGTGCTGACATTACTTGATTTGTGGATTTCCTCCCAACCATGACTGGTATGGAGGGATTGTTAACGGACCCATGATGTGAAACTGTAGGATTTTCATTTTGGCCTGGATTACCTTGAAATGGAACTTCTTCAATAGGACCTAAAACTTGAGCTAGTGAACGATATCCATCAAGCCATGGATCTGATAAATGGGGTAAACAAGCTGAAATAATTTCATGACGAGACGCAGATGGAGGAATGATTCTTTCTACTCTCTCCGAAAAGTTACGAGCTCTATTGAGAGATGCATTAATTCTTCTTTGTTCCTCTTCTCATAAAGGAGGATTCCCCGATGAAGGTCTAATAACCCCAAATTCAGAAATAACTTGGCCCATAGAATTCGTCCAAAAAGCAGCATCGGGCCCATAATCTGGTTGAATAGGACTATCGATATGACCTTCCAAAGGTGAATGCACAGAAGCATCGGCTGCAGGAGGCAATTGAACCAAAGGATTTGTATAAACAGTGAAATCTTCTATGGTTTCACTAGCTAAGGCAGTTCCTATGGGAACATTAGCAGAAGCTGGTTGTTCCATGTTTACCCCTTCTTATCCTTCCACAATAGGAGGAGAGTCAGGAGGTAAACCCTGCAATATACGAGAATAATGTCTCGTAAGTTTCTCAGCCATGGTGGTGGCCGAAGTTACCTAATCTAGGTCAAAAAGGGAGGAAAAGCACACAAACAAACCTACACAGAGCTAAAGGTCACAAGAAGACTTAAGTGATAGGACAGGTTCAGAATAGCCGGTCTCTCACCAGGATTGTCAAGTAGGTGCAACTTGCGATATATCTAAGGGGTACATGCATAGTAATCTCCCCGAATGTTGTTTTCGATGTATTTCTCCACACAAGAAGACCAAAGGGTTTTTCTCAGATGGACAGGGTATCCTAGTGGGGTCTCCCGATATACGCAAGGTACATGGGAGCTCAAATCTATAGTAGTGTTGTCTAATGCACAACCATTCACAAGGGGCCTTCCGATATACAATCCAGTATGTGAAGTACCTTTCTATATACCTCAAGGGTACGTGAAATGCCGTTCGATATATTGACGATACGTGGAAGAACCACGCGAGTCCCAGGTTTTAGTGCGGACAAATAATGACAGCTCCTATGTTTTACGACGCCCGAACATGTCACTAACCTATCACTCAAATTTCTATACAATTTTAGACCTAAAGCTACTGTTAATTTTATCTGGACGATTAGGTGAATGTTTGTGAGGTGTTGTCTCCAATAATGCAAATTAATCTAAATGTAAATGCAATTTTTTGACTTAGATGAGAATTAACTAGGGTAAGGAAGAAACCTTTTTCTTTTCTTTTCAACAATATACCAAAAGAAAGCTGTTTTTAACAATCAAAACAAGATCCAATAAAGAATGCAAAGAAAGTTATTTCAAACACAAATTTTTTTTTAAGCAAGCACCCTAAAGTCTCTGAAAAAGAAAGAAAGAAAACTAAGCCTCTAACGTGCATGCAAAACTAACTTATGCTACAATGTCAAAAAGACCTATTCTTCTGAATTACATATGCAAATAGAAATGAAAATTTTCGCAAGCATAAACAAGAGGAAAATAATATGATTCTTTTTGTATTTTTCTAGAAAATATGAGGCACACAAAGCAGGTTTTAAAAAAGAAACTAATCTTCTAGGAAGAGGGTATAGGCTTTCTTTTCAAAATAATTTTTTTTAGATACTTCACTAAAAAAAAAAAAAACAAACCTGAACTATGTTTCCACTTTCGTTTATGACAATGAAGAAGATAAAATTTTTGGATCTGAGCTCAAATAGAGAATCAAACTCACAAAAACCAGCAACCTCAGACAACAAACAAACAAGCAAACCACACTAAAAATCTTCAGAGAACAAGACAATTTAAAAATTTGAAAAGAAAAATTTCTTAAACAGGCAGTTTGAAGGCCTACCTCAGCGCGTTGAGGAGCATTGCACTAGGGCATTGTAGGCTGAAACGACTCTTTTAGTCTTCTGCACACAGGCGCTGTCAGTTGGGGAATAAGGCGCTGTTACCGTGCTGGACAAAGAAGGAAAAAGCGCCCTGGGAGGGGTCGGTGCTCTGTCAGCTGAAGAGAAAGGCGCCGCTCGACAGGGATGATTTTAAGGAACCATATTTATTTAAAAGTGTATAAATGTTGGCGAATATTACCAATTCTTAAAATTCCAACTATAAAATGATTAGCAATATTTTTCAAAAAGTATTTTAATTTCCAAGGATTTTATATCATTTATATAATAATTTGGCGATTTTTAGGGTGAAAAAAATTTACCCCATTAAAATTGGGCGAAAGAGGGCTTCAAAAAATGCAAAATGGCGAATGTTTTTTGGGAGAAAAACATGGAAAAATAGGCCACTGGGCTGAAATTCGCCCCTAAAATTATCCCTGCCACTCGAACAATAGACTAAAAGGCTAAAGGCATGCAAGAGAAACCAGAAAAGACTAAGTTGGACTGAAAAAGGTAAAAAAAACTCAGAAAAAAAGATAGATGGATTACCTTGTTAACTGAAATAACTAAAAGGAGAGAGAATAACCTTCATAGATTGAATGGTTACCGAAGTTTGTAGATCTGACTAGATATACACTAGATCTGATTGGATCTTTCCTAGATCTCACCGGATTAATCTTCCCCAGTATGGCCACCAATTTTGTTTATCAAGAATTCTCAATAAGTGCAGACATTGTTTGTTCCTCTGCAATGTAAATCACAAATACAGAACAAAAAGACACAGCAACACATCCTTTCCTTAAACAATCAAATTAACTAACATGAAATATAATATACCTTAACCTTGGGTCTCCTTGTCTTCTCTTCCAAAAGTACCTTCAATAGTTTAGTACCTACAAGATAGATCAAAATACAAACAAACAAGATGAGAGCATCATGACAGGTTGATTATTCATATCAGTGATCAAGGAGTCTGATAATATCTAATTAAGATCAATACATCAAACATAGGAAAGGGGAATGTCTTTGTATTAATTATGAAAGAGAAAGAAGTACAACCAAAATCCTTGATGTCGATGGCTTCAATATCAACAAGAATGTCTACAATCCTCTATAGATATGAAGACCTCTCCAACCATAAGCTAACTCTACTTTGCCTCTGATTCAGACTTCAAACTAACAGCATAAGGTTGCTTTTTCTGGCCGCCCTCACTCTTATCATGAAGGCTCCATTTATAGGCCTAGAACTCAAGAGATGACTTGGAAAATGGATAGGATATGATCCCAACAAGTGAGGGAGGTGAATGCCACCTATCCCAATCATGTAGGAACTAACTCCATGGAGGCTTCTGCGTGGAAGCTTCCAAAAACTTATTTTTTCTCATTTTTTGACCATCGACGCTCCTAGCAGAAATGAGAAAGGCATCGACCTAGGGTCTTTGTAAAGGAAAGAGGAAAATGATGCTGATGGGTCCACTGTGATGGGTGCCACTGGTGCTTTGTGTAAAAAACATAAAGGCATCGACCCTTCTAGGTATGGAAAAAAGACGACCAAGGTGACTCAAGCTAGGATTTCTGGGAGGCTGAAGGACAATGTGACATTCTCATGAAGGTTGATAAGCAATGTGAGATTTCTAGGTGCAAAAATACCTACAAATGGAAGAGAATAAGAATAAAGGAGTGGGGAAGGGAAGGTTTGGGGCCCATCTTGCAAAGCTCTGAGTTGCATCACTCAGAAAATAATGCTCACATAACATCAAGAAATTAAATCATCAACCAAACTAGTAAATGGATCTTGAATTCTCCTTTAATAGATCTTTGTGTGACCTTCTTAGAAAGTAGAGGCAATGGGTGACCTATGAGAGAAATTCATCCTCATAGAATCCCTAACCCCTGTTAGAATAGTAGAGTCAAGCTAATCTAGTTAACCTATCTAAGCAACCAACAACATATCATAAAAGATAAGAACAGGAAAAGAAAAGGACAAGAGAACATTGATATACGTGGTTCACCCTAATGGGTTACATCCATGGGAAGGTAGTCTTCTATTATCTCTAGAATGTATTCTCCAATCTTACAAGAGAGAAACACATAAATACCCCAAAGAATATAGATGATGTACAACAGTGTCACAATAGTACCAGTACTACATCAAGAATACATGATTATAAAGTGACTCACTTGACCCTATTATATACTGAGAGATGAGAAGTAATTACTCTCACATATTGCATGTGTGATAATATAATTCTCCAAAATAACATCTCTTAATACAATACCATGGAAAACTACTCTACATACAAGTAAATACAACACCATATAACTATGGGATAAATGTATTGCTCTTTTACATAAGATTGTAGACAACTTCTGACATAATACAAAGACATTATTACCTTCCAAGGAATATAATATATTCCAACACTCCCCCTTAATAATGGCTGGGAGAAGGGCCCACACTAACACTAAGGAAGGAAGGAGTCATTACTACTCCCCCTTGATGACAACTTCCAGAAGAACCAAAGCTGCAAATAAGAAGAACACTTCGGTTGATGGAATTTGACGATGAACAACCGCTTCTCACTAAATAATGAAAGTGCACATGAACTAGGTTGTACGATGAAAGACCCAACAATAAAATGCCGAGAACATGTGACGGAATCCAATCGTAAGATGCCTAGATCACCACAAGAATCATCACAACCATACATGATAGTTGAAGAACTATGATATAACATCCACACCAGTGTATAGATACCTTCTAACGACCGATACAACAGAACGTGTGGCTAAGAACACCACAATAGTGTACAAAAAAAACTAGATGGCTAATACACATGCGGATAACAAACATTCTTCCAATCAAGGTGCAATATAAATATCTGTAGAAGACCTCAAACATCGAAGAAACAAGACCCCAATGGTCTATACATCGAAAATGATATCATACAGATGAACATCATGACTTTAGCAGTAAAAGATGGTGCTTCATTATGCCTGGAATAAGGTGAAAGCCTAAACAGAGAACTTATCTGCACAAGAACTTTCAAGATTAAAGCATATAAAGATCATAAAACAAAATTGCTCATACAGAAATGAAAATGCTTATATACCAAAGGTCACCAAACATCATATAAAGGAATGACAACATAATATGATCAAATAAAATATTAACTTGCTCATTAAGGAAAATGAAGTTACTTTTACACATTAAGCGTCAGCCACAACATATAAATAGTGAGCCAAAGACTTCACTTAAATGTATGAAAATGTAGTCATCAAGCAACTAATCTGAAGCATATGTGCATTTCTTATTAGTATGATTTTAATATGCAAGAGATGAATTCCCTAAAAATGTCAATGCTTCCATACATGAACGTTAGAGACAAGTAGGAACAAGATAACCTCTGCAATCATAAGAAGTAAATAAAGAAGCATCACCAGTCATATGTTTAGATGCATCAGAATCCATTATCCATTCCACGTTAGAAGAAGAATTATTAGGAAAAACAACAGATGCACATAAAGCTATATGAGAGTCATGAGAAGTTTCCTTTTTAGCTTTATCCATTAAACGTGTTGCTTTAAAACAATTCTTTTCAGGATGGTTAGTTTTACCACAATGTTTACAAGGATCATATACTTTCTTTTGTTTACTATTTCCATTAGAAGCATGAGAAGCATCTCCATAATTAGTATTAGAAGGATTAGAACCTTTAGCATTATTAAAACTTTTCTTATGATGCTTATTAAGTGCAGTTAGAGCTTTATTAGGTGTGAGTTGTCCTGAAACAATTAACCTTTCTTGCTCATTGATCAATCCTTTACAAAAATCATCAAAAGTTTGCTTCATAGTACTTTGGGACAATTCTAGAGCTCTATTCCTAGTTTGGATGAACATATCAAAACAGTATGACATTTTACGTTCTACAAGAATAATAAGAGCAGTGTCAGTTTTCTTGTAATATTTACCATAACTATTTAATTTCTCATTTAAAGTTTTCAATTCAGTAAGATATAACTCAACTCTTTCAAATTCAGCAGGTTCGAGGTCAAATATCTTCTTTTCAAGATAATATGCAGAAACATCATTAGATTTATCAAATAAAGAGGAAAGAATTTTCCATACCTGAACCAGGCTGTCTTCTGCCTCAATACTTACCTGAAGACTATCTGCAACAGTTTAACCAATGAGCCCCCTTGGTTGATCACTTTTAGCTTCCCATATAGCCAAATCATCAGCAACAGTAGGTGTCTTTTGTTCACCATTAACTAGACTCCAAAGATTCTTACTCCTGAGAACATCAATCATATTTCTCTTCCAAGCAAGATAGTTAGAACCAACTAATTCAGGAACATAAGCTACTTTGGAAGTCATAATGAGTGAAATTTGGTCAAGAAATAGGAAACTTTAATACTTAAAAATGACAGAAAAATAGTGAAGAACTTGAAAACAATTACACTTTACTGATTTGAATCTGCAAAAGGACAGTTAGAAACACAGTAAAGAAAAGAGGAGAAACTTTTACTTACAACCATGTGAAAAAAATGTACCCAGAAAATCTCAGTCTTTTGTTTTGGTCGCGTAGGTGGATCCAGAATGGTTGTTCCAATTCCAAAATAGGTTATAATAAAAAATCCGATAAGAAATGACCAAGTTACGACCCTTTTTTATAACTGTCATTTTTATTACCGAAAGGAAGCCTAGAAATGCCCAGTTTTCTATTTTGGTCGCGAGGGGGGATCCAGAATGACTGTTCCAATTCCAAAAATAGGTTATAATAAAAACACCGGTAAAAAATGACCAAGTTACGGACCTTTTGTATAACTGCCGTTTTTATTACTGAAAAAAGCCCAGAGATACCCAGTTTTCTGTTCTGGCCACGTGAGTGGATCCAGAATGACATTTCCAATTCCAAAAATAGGTGATAATAAAAATTCCGGTAAAAACTTACCAAGTTACGACCCTTTTTTTTATAAATTTTGTTTTTATAATTGGAAGAAAGATCTCCTTGAGGTGAGCCCCAAAATCATGTAGATCTATAGAAAAACATCAAGAAACCCTTGAATTTTTTTTGAAAAAATCTTACACAACAAGTTAGGGTTAGGGTAAAAAAAATGCAGAAATATGCCCAGAGCTAAAGAGAAGCCTAATGACTACTAGATAGAAAGAAAATCTACAACAAAATGACAATGCCCAAATGATAATCGTTATTGATTGAAATCTATAGAAGGTACTAGATCATAGAAACATGCTATGATACCATGTTAGAATACTAGAGTCAAGCTAAACTAGTTAACCTATCTAAGCAACCAACAACATATCATAAAATATAAGAACATCAAAAGAAAAGGACAAGAGAACACCGGTATATGTGGTTTACCCTAATGGGTTACATCCACAGGAAGGTAGTCTTCTATTATCTCTAGAATGTCTTCTCCAATCTTACAAGAGAGAAAAGCACAAATACCCCAAAGAATATAGATGATGTACAACAGTGTCACAATAGTACCACTACTACATCAAGAATACTTGATAATGTAGAGACTCACTTGATCCTATTATATACTAAGCGATGAGGAGGAATTACTCTCACATATTGCATGTGGGATAATATAATTCTCCAAATTAACATCTCTTAATACAATACCATGCACAAATACTCTACACAAGTAAATACAACACCATATAACTATGGGTTAAATGTATTACTCTTTTACATAAGATTGTAGACAACTTCTGACATAATACAAAGACATTATTACCTTCCAAGGAATATAATATATTCCAACAACCCTAGCCACATATGCACCCTCCTTGATTAATTAGCAAGTAGGGACCCTTGTGAGTTGTTTCCCTATCCATGTGATTCATCAAAATTGGAAATTGTGGCCTCCTTGGGACCATAGTTGCTACTTTTGTTAATGACATATTTTTCTGGCTTTCTTGCTTTTGTGTTGAGCGTCCAAAAAGGAAAATGCACCATCCTTAGTAAAGTGTTTCCTTCTTTTCTCTATGAAATATTTTTTGACTTTCCTTATTTTGAGACTGAGTCTCAGAAAGGAAATTGTGCCCTCCTTAGTCAATTGTTGCCTGCTTTTATTATGACATCTTTTGTCATAGATTTTGGGCACTTTCCCTTTTCTCTCTGACTGCTTTTGTCATAGAGTTTCCACTTTCTTAATCTCCTCCCTTGGCAAGTTGGATTTCCAGTTGTGCCTGACATGGCAAGCTCAATTACACATCTTATTTGCATAATAATTATTAATTAGAAATACAAATTAAATACATGCCTCAATAATGTTTATTTAGCAAAATTTCCCCTAGGATAATTAATTAATGCCTCATATATTATTTTTTGGACAAAATTCCCTAGGTGAAGTAATTAATCCATCTTTGACCCCCCAATGTGTTGGGCATGGTCAACAATTTTATGTCCAAAAATATGGGGACATGACAGTCCTCCCCTCCCAAATATGCTTGTCCTCAAGCAGAAGCACTCCAGAGTGCTGCAAATTTGTCCAGCATGTAGGAGAAATGGAGCATAAACTCATGTGCAAATTTTTTTTTGACTTGCTCCATCAAGCCAACATGTAAAGTCTCTCCAAAATCCAGCAGTTCTGGGGTCCCATTGCTTGCATTGCACTCCATTTAGTGAGAATTCCTTCCAACACAACTTATCAGACAAAAATATGCCTAGATCCCATTTCCTCTTCTGTAGAGATCCAAATTCTTCTTCCACATTTGGTAAGTTGTCATCCCAATAACTTCTAGGGTCCCACAACTATATTGGGAGCCCATCACTTCCCTTTCTCCCAAGAACTTCCATCCTTATGTTCAACAATATTTGGACATATTCTTGTGCAAGTTGATTTCTGTCATGAACTATTGCATTCCCCATTCTATGAATGCAAGATGATAAATCTATCAGATGTATGTATCTACCCATACAATCCATGGATGAACAAAACCTCCAAGTGTCAAGTCCATATGGGAATATTATTGTTGTCCCGTGTGCACAATCCCAATGGCTCAACTCTCTTCCACTAGTCATGCAATCACCACCATGAATGGGGAAATCAAAGATAGGAAATGGATGCATTTTTTGTTGTTTCAATCCACTAATGCAGATCAAACCTTAAGTTTAAGTCAATCTGGAGTTGGTAGACTTAGAGGCATATCCAAGTATAAGGACTCAAAAC
>LPNX010534453.1:156536-184704 GCA_001517045.1 Pseudotsuga menziesii | reverse complement strand
ATGTGGCAAGGCCCTTACATTGTGCAAACTTGCCTCGGCAAGGGGGCATACATTTTAGCAGACTTTGAAGGACGACCCTTCTCCAACCCCCAGAATGGGTTGTACCTTAAACGTTCTACCCATAACCGAAACCGCGACCTCATTGGTCCGCATTTGCACAGTTTGCTCTCTTTTTGTTTTTCACCATTTTTTACCACAATCTCACATTCATCACATTTTTGCATGCCCACAGATGGATCCTCTTCCACCTTGTTACATCGGCTTCGCTGATGGTGCCAGCCGCTGGTCTCCCAACCTAGCTTCTGCAGCATGGGTCTTATACTCCCCTTCCAACGAACGCATCCACCTTGACGGAATATGTATCAGCGCTGCTACTAATAACCAGGCGGAGTATGATGCTGTGACCGGTCTCCTAACTGCTGCCCTCCAGATGGGCATACCTCACCTTCATGTGTTCTTGGACTCCCAGCTACTTGTCTCCCAGCTCAACAACTGCTACCAGGTGCGTGATCCCTGCCTATTTCGAAAATTCCTGCGTACAAAACAACTTAGCCGACAGTTTGAATCCATCACATTCACACATGTCCCAAGAGCTTACAATAGTGTCGCAGATCAAATGGCGAACAATGTCCTAGACTGGCATATCAATCACACTATGTAACACCTGCATCATGCATCATTACCCCATAGCATATCATCCAAATATACAAAAAACCAAAAAGACTGCATTGCATCAACATTTGCATACATAAAACATAAACCATAAAAATGACATTTGCATCCATAGGGGCATCCATGTGCCTAGTCATACATCATATCATATCATATCAAAAAAGGGTGCATCCACGTGCCCAACAGCCTAGACTACTTGCATCCACGTGCAGTATCAACATAGAACACATCATAAAGCGCATCCACGTGCGTACAAATGAGACAATCTCACCAAAAAATGTGCATCCACGTGCATATATATATATACAAGTCAAAAACACATGGTCAGAACTATACATGTTCTGAGTACCCCAATACTCAGCTATACAAAAAATATATATGTACATCCCTCAAAGCTCATAAAATACAAGCCGCAGCTACAAAAAATTAGGGAGAGTCCCTTGCTCTCCCTAGTGGGAATCATACCCTGGATCACTATCCGTGTCAGCAGCCTCTGACTCCTCCTCCTCCTGCTCCTCCTCCGACGAGTCCTCATCTCGCCTGGGCCTCGGTGCCCGTGCTCGTGCCCTCTCCGCCAAGAGAGCCACCCGGAGCGCTATCCCTCTGAAATCCCGAGGCGCCCGCCTACAATCCCGAATCACATCTCGAGGAAGGTCCTCCCACCCCGCATCACTCACTCCCGTCAGCAGCCGGCCTAGCAACACCCGTACTGACTCCAGTGCCCCATCTGCGTCTCGCCGATGCACCTCCCCTCGCCCAGGTAGAGCTGGCATGGCCACAACCCCTCTACGGGGCACATGATCTTGCGGCGGCCTCGGACCCACATCTGCAAACACCTAGTTGTCAGTCACCATATACATCATATATAACATAAAAAACTGGACAAAACAATTAAAATCATACGTACCGTCTGGACCCCATGCCTGTCCAGGTGGCCGTGGCGCATCTGGATCCCCTGTGTAGTCCATGCCTCGGTAAGGATAGTCCTCCAACGCCAGTGGTAGCTGAAGCCACTGCATATACAACTCCTGAGTGAAATACCGCCCCACGTCCCCGCCGCCCCGGCGACGCATCATCTCTCCCCACCGGATCATCCGGGGCTCCCTCAGGCCTCCCTCTCTGACCGGCACCCGCGGCCGCAGGGTAGGGACCCTCTCCATGAAGAATGCCACTAGAAACGAACCAAAACATAATCCCTTGCCAGCTTCCTTCGCTGCGGTCAGCTGTCGCTGCACGCAGGTCAGGAACATCTGGCCCCATGCATAGTACGTCCCAGCCAGCACTCGCTCTACAATCTGCATCTGACCCCCAGACACCTTCTCAGGTGACTGGGATCCCAAAATCCGTACGACACATGCTGCCATCGCCTGTACAGCTGACTCCCGTAAATCCTAAATCCGGAGTGCGTTCCTATGCACCCTCGCGTCTGCCCTGCAAAAGCGCGCTGCCAAGTCATCTATATCGAGATCCGCAGAGACCCGCGGCTGTGTATCCGTTACCCGCCCCAGGCAGGGTAACCCCATCATGAAATAAACATCGACCAGGGTGAGGTCCACCCTCTCTCCCTGTACCCGAAACTCTTGTGTCTCGGGCTCCCAGAAATCAATCAAGCGGTTCAGCAGTAGACCTGCTGACCGTATCATCGGAATCTCCGCGAACTTTAGTAGTCCGAAGAGCGCCAACATGGACCGCACCTGACGGTCCTCTCGAATGGCAGTCACTAGATCCTCTAGCATTTCCCTCTCCCGCCATATCACCCGTGGCATCCTGCAAATCAAACAAAGAAGTCTCATTAGGCTCATGACCAAATAGCAGACCTCCCCCACCCATCCATAACCCAAAACAGCCACCGTCCAGACTGCGGCTGTCAAGCCCAACAGTCGCGGTCCAGACCGCGGCTGCCAAGCCCGACAGTTGCGGTCCAGACCGCGGCTGCCCCGCCCGACAGTCGCGGTCCAGAATGCAGCTGTCAAGCCCGACAGTCGCGGTCCAGACTGCAGCTGTCAAGCCTGACAGTCGCGGTCCAGACCGCAGCTGTCAAGCCCGACAGTCGAGGTCCAGACTGCAGCTGTCAAGCCCGACAGTCGCGACATATGACCGCGGCTGTCCAAGTAAAACCCGCGGTCGGAGACCGCAATTTCGACCGTTGAACCCACGGACCACACCTCTAGACCGTACAACAGCCCCCCATGGGCCCCACCAACCCCCCAACCCAAAAAATCACAACAAGTGTCGGTTTAACGGAATACCTGGCTCTCCCGAATCTCGAATCCACCGGTCAGATCATCTAGAAATCACCCGTAAGCTCTAGTTCACTCCGATCACAAATCAATCTCGAATAGTACAAATGACGTGTCAGATTGGGCCCACTTACTATTTGTAGTCCGTCGACTTTGTTCTTGTTTTGGCCATTCTGAACCCATCCGGAATCCATTTTCCGAACCGTTTCCACCATTGGAATCAACACGACTAGATCATCCTAATGGTCACCTCGTTGCATCTTTTTGACTACATCATTTTTTGCCCATTTTTTAGACACCAATAGTCGTCTCGGTTTGCGTGCCACTTTGGCCGCCCTCCATTTTTAGTACTTTTTATATCACCGAAATCGCCTTTCTGAGCTCGTGATAATGCTTGAGATTCTTTCTCGCTCTCACCTAGGTACAATCATAACATTGTGTCCTGACATTTTGCTACCTTTCTTAGCGCGCCACATCGGCCGCAGTCTGATTATTCCGCACTTTTTACATGAGCCACTCACTCTTGTCATACTGCAAAGGTTTCGTTCTTTTGCCACCATTCAACCACCCTGCAAGGAGGCCCACCAGTGTTCCCCCCCACCATCAGTTCTGATCATCATAAATGTTCCTTAAATTGAACGCTTCCTCCTTGCCTGACCATTCCACATACAGAGTCTTCTTATTTGCTTTCAGACTCCTTAAAATTGAAAGCAACCATGAGCATGAACTGTCATGGGCTCGCAAAATCCACATGACAGTACCATTTCATTACTTCAGAGTCTTCTTATTTGCTTTCAGACTCCTTAAAATTGAAAGCAACCACGAGCATGAACTGTCATGGGCTCGCAAAATCCACATGACAGTACCATTTCATTACTTCAGAGTCTTCTTATTTGCTTTCAGACTCATTAAAATTGAAAGAAACCACGAGCATGAACTGTCATGGGCTCGCAAAATCCACATGACAGTACCATTCCACCAAATACAGAGTCTTCTTATTTGCTTTCAGACTCCTTAAAATTGAAAGCAACCACGAGCATGAACTGTCATGGGCTCGGAAAATCCACACGACAGTAGCATTTTATATATCCACACTTCTTCTCATTCCATAACCCATGAAGAAGTCACCCCCCGCCTCTTGGCGCTATGATCAATCCTCTCGGCAGCACCTCCAATCAGGTCGCCTTTGTTCAGAGTATTCTGCAGTCTCCTGCCATGTTACCACAGCTTGAGTCTCCCTCAGCCCAGTGAACTACCCAGATCCCTTACAGCTATGATCCCTTTACCACCAATCAGTTTCATGTGCTTCCCGATCATCCCCACCATCATACTCTGAACAAAGGAAGTTTGAGTCCACCCACTCTACTTGCCCAATTAGTCCCACCAGTTTATCACTCTTACCATCAGTACTATCACAGTTCGATTTTGCACCTCGCGCTCTTGTCAAGGAAACATCATTGCCTTGATAATTGCAGGTCTCCCTCTGTCGACGACAACTCCTCTATTCCAGAGGATAGACCTAGAGGTTCCTGCGCCTTGGACCCATCACCATCTATGGTGAGTGCCTATGGACCATTTTGGGAGGAATCATTATTGCCTCTCCGAATGGTTGTTTCTCACATGTTCGACTTCAGCACCTTAATCACATCGTTGAGAATCGCGCAGGATTTATATCCATTCCATTATTTGACGAAGACCCCGGATTTCCCCCGACTCTAGCACATTGGTGAGTCACTTTGGAACGACCAGTTATATGTTCCCGTGGATGTCCGGGCTGCGTTGGCGATTGTATTCGGAAGCCATCCAGTTCCATGCTTCCTCGAGTACCCAGTTCAGTTCCAGCTCAGTGTACCATTGCACGTATGACCGTTGTCACTTTGATCCCGCAGCTCATCAGTTCCTTCGGAACCACATTCAGTAGCACTGCTGTCATTCCAGTGCATTAGTTGTTCAGCTCAGACATGGTTAGCCCAGCAGTATGTTCCAGATTTGTGTCCCCTCTGGACTCTCATGATAATACACAGTTATTTTTATGTATCTTGATACGAGCATGGGAATGCCCGCCTCGTCCATATATTGAGATTTTTTCCTCATCCAGTATTTGAGGACCATTTACATTGCTATGTTATATTCTGATACGAGCATGGGAATGCCCGCCTCGTCCATATTATCAGATAATCCCTCATCCATTATTGAGGTTATGTACTTTTCAGTCCTTGCAGGTGGTTCGAGATCGGTGTCCCAGACTTCAGTTGCTTCCTTCTCTTCTCCACACCCCCAAACAAAAAAAACAAAAAAAAAACCAAATATGACTCATGATGTCCATCGGCCATACGATGAGCTCCTACCCTCACACATCAGGGGGAAATCTGTTAACACCCAAAAAATGGTTAACTACCTCATCTACCCCATTACATGGCTCATTTGTCCATTTTCCTACCATATCTCCATCAAAAACCCATAAAACCATCTAAAAGGTCACCAAAAAGCTTAAAATGCCTCCAAAAGGCTATAAAATCCTTTTTTCCTCCAAAAATATCCAAAAAAGGAATAAAAAATATAAAATAATGAGGAAAAAAGAAGAAACCCTAATAGCTGAAACCCTAAACAGCTAAAACCCTAAAAAGCTGACCTAAACCACATGGTTTTATAAATAAGTGATGAAGACCCATTATTCCACATCCATTATCATAAGCATCCTGCCTCTGCCGAAATTATTCTTGAAACCCTAGCTTATCATTAAGCTACTTTCACCATTAAGAACTCTTTTTGGCCCATTTCCACCACCGGAGAAGGAGAAGAAGCAGCTTGGAGCTCGAAGCCACCGACATCGAACCAGCGCAACGGACTCCATCAACCTCCTCATTGGAGGTAACATCAATAAAAATCATTATTCATTCATTTACCGTTTCTGCTCTATATTATTTACTTTTTACCGTATTGTTTCATGTTATTTACTTGTTACTGTTTAGCTTCAAGAACGTATTTAGATTAGTTTTTGCTTCAGTTTATCATACATCATTGAACTGCTACTAAGGAATCCAGATTCCTTAGTAGGTGCTCATTAGCACAAGCTAGGGTGAAAACCCTAGCTACAGATATACCACTGGTTGCAGATTTAGTTACTTTGGTAGTGACATCCCTTCTTCCAGTTTTAGCCTTTCCTCTTGAATACTTCTGACATAAGTCTTGTATCTCATCGAAGGGTAAGTAGGAGATGCCACCTTTTCCCATAACATTCAAAATATCCAAATATTATTCTCTTATGCCTTTTAAAAATATTTTCTGGATGATCTCAGGTGTTAAAGAATTGTATTTTGATTTCTGCAGGTTGTATGAAAATCTTTCTAAGTACTCCTCCAAACTGTCATCTTGCTGTTGAGACATTCTGAAAATGTCATCTTTTAGATCCTTCGATCTGCAGTAAGCCTGATATTTCCTAAGAAATATTTTCCTCATCTCCTCCCAGCTAGTTAAAGAATTCTCTCCTAAGCCCATGAACCATTTCAAGGTAGCTACTTTAAGGGTAGCAGAGAAAAGACGAAGCTTATTGGTTTCATCAGTGTATCCATAAGTTCGACACAAGATATCAAACTCGAATAGGAAAGAGTCTGGATCTTCATAAGTCATTCCATAGAAATTTGGTAAGATAGATGGTGGAATATTCTTCATTTTTACCTCTTCCCCTAGGATGATGCTAGTGTCCAAGATAGGGAATTTAAAGGTGGCTTCCTGATCTTTTTCTATTCTTTCATCCCTCTCATGTCTCCTGTCTTCTTCCCTTTCATGTTTCCTCTCTTCTTCCCTTTCATGTCTCCTCTATTCTTCTCTTCTCTCTTGTCTTCGTTTGTTTTCTATTTCTAACATTCTCTCATACTTCCTTCTCTGTTCTGCAGTTGGCCCTTTTGATGTTTCTTCCTCAGCCATTTTAGAAGTACCAACTGTTGTGATGAATCCTTTTGGAAAAGAAGGTCCTGTTACTTCTGTTTTTGGGGGTTTTTGATAAATCTTCCTTTCTCGTCTCTTTGTCTTGACATAAAACTAAAATCTACTCTATGTTTTGTTAAAATTTTGTTTTTATCAGAGAACTAAATTTCCTAAGTCTGCTTCGAAGATGCCTCCTCGGCAACGACGCTAAATGTTGAGCTTCAATCCACTAATACAGATCAAACCTTAAGTTTAAGTCAATCTGGAGTTGGTAGACTTAGAGGCATATCCAAGTATAAGGACTCAAAAATAGACCTAACTGGAAACTTAGTTATCTATGAAATAAACCTATTGAAAAATTAAGATACTGTGCTTTGAAAATACAAAAACTCCCTTACAGAAGCAGTTTCATTTGATCTTCCAGTTACACAGCAAGTTATATGTGAAATCAATGAATAAATAAAAACAAATTAAACCTAACCCTGAAATGTGAATCACAAAACTCTGCCCATTATCTCAACGTTGAATAAACAATTAAACATCAATTTCCCTTACAGTAAAGCATTCGCAATGTGTAATTGTTCTTAATACTCCATCATTAAATAGGAAAGCAATGTACAACAATGCGAAGTAATAGTCTGAACCATTCCTTCAATATATAACTAATAAAATAACAGAGCTCATAAAACTGATTTAAAACAATCTAATTCGTTCTGCAATAAGGAAATTGACTTCTACAGGAATTAAAAACATACCACCGGCAACAATCCAAATCGTTTATGAAAACAATCTGAATCGTTCATTGGCAATTGAAAGGTGTGCATACTCAACAATGGGGGCCCTCCAATGCCTCGTTCACACACGTAGAGGAAGAATCACAGAGCTTGAACTTTAATTATATTCACCATAAAATCGATCATACAAAGTAAAACAACGCAGTCCAGAACAGTATGCGTTTTCTCTCTCAAAATCGTGATGATGTTTTTCCTCTGTCTTATGAAATACTTATACAAACTTAAAAAAAAACTAGAAATGCTATTAATCTGGAAGCTAATAATGACATTCAATCATTGAGATCCTCTATCAGATCCACAAAATTGGAACTGCCCTGTTTTTGTGTTGAGTGGTAGCACAGGTGGTCATCTTTGACCGACATTGAATCGACACCTGTGAGAGCCACATCATCTATCCGTTGGAAGTTCAACCATCCTTGGACATTGAGGATCTTTACTCCATCTTTTAGTTCATGCCTAGCTGTCCTGCAAGTATTCAACCTTGGAGACAATATGGGAAGTTAGTACATCCTGTAATCCTGCATAAAAACCTTAGCTTAAATGCCTTAAAAATCTCATAATTCAATTTGTTAAAAAGGAATGACATTTATACCTTTAATCAAAGTTTGTGGATGAAATTTAGGCTTTATAAATCAGTATGAAGGTTTTATGGAGGAAAATGGAAGATATTTAAATGACAAAAAGAGGTCAAAACCCAACAGGTGGTTCTCTCATCAAAACCCCATGGATGAGTGTGGGAGCCACCTGCTCCTTACTTGGCATCAAAAGAAAGAAACCCTTAACTCAATTATCATCCTCATGTGTCCTCGTTGCCATAGGTGTGTGGAATAAATTATAGGGAAAAAAATCTTTGCAAAATGTGTCCACCAAAGGTGTGGATGTATCAAACCTATCATGGGATGGTCCAACACGAGGGATTTATTCTGAATCTTCAGTGAAAATAGGACTCCTTCTATGAGAAAAATCAGCCTTTCTCAGGCAATGTCCCTATGCTTGGAACTCATCATCTGCATCCCAAAATTCCTCCAGCACAAAAAATTTAAAATTCACCTCATGTGCATGTGTATGGAAGGTATCCAATGGATACAAATTAAATATTTGTGGCTTCCCACATGTCAGGACAATGACATTCACAAAAAATAATTTATTGCAGAAATTAAACTCTTTACCTCCCACTGTCTTCATTCCTAAGGTGTTTCTATCCACCCAATCAGTGGATGAATAAGGAATTGTATTTGCTGATCCGTATGGAATGTGATCAGCCACCTCCTCTAGATCAAATTCTACCATCCATAAGGGGTTTTCAAAATGTGTCTCTTTCTAAGCATATGCGTTAGACAACTCTTCATTGGTGCAATCAATTCTAGTACATCTTTTATCCTCTATTTTTGTGATATTTTTATTTACCCAATACATGAATACATGATCATCTTTACTTGATGATTCACTTGGAATGTCCTCAGCCATATTTCCCATAGCTGTGGACCCCTCTATGCCATTCTGTATACCAACATCTGCTTGGCCAAAATAATATTTATCATGGATCTTCACAAACACCTGCAAAATGACTCCTTCTTCATGGTTGTCCTCCACATGGGGTTCCTCCATTAAACGCAAAACATTTCCTTCCATGTAACATGAAAGGGGTGACACCTTCAAATCCTTTTGAATTTGACATAACTGCAACTTGGACTCTTGAAGGAATCTTTGTGTTCTCTTCAATAAGTCACTAGTGATCTCCAACTTATTATCAAGCCTTTCTGATTCTTCTTCTTTCTTCTTGAATGCACAATGGATGATATCTGTCAAAAAACAAGTTCATATATCTCTCGTTCATCTTGGCCATGGCTTCTTTTAGTGCTATGAACTCCTCCATAAAGGCTTCTCCTTCCATCTCTCCTTCGAAAGCTTCCCAACAACCCCTTGCCACCAAGGAATTGGTGTCAACAATGTTCTTCATGGATTCTCTAAGATTCTTTCTGTCCTCCTTTAGTGATCCACTCAAATGATGTGGCTCACCAATAATATCCTTCACCAAGGTTTATTATTCTAATAGCTAACATACATGGTTATCAAGAATTCTAAATCAGTGCGGATACTGCTTGTTTCTCTACAATGTAAATCACAACTACATAACAAAAAGACACAACAACATATCCTTTCCTTGAATAATCAAATGAACTAAGATGAAATACAATGTACCTCAACCTCAGATCTTTTCTTCTCTCAAAAATTCCTTGCAATGATTCAGTACCTACAAAATAGATCACAAGACAAACAAAAGGGATGAGAGCATCATGATAAATTGACTATTCATATTGGCGATCAAGGAATCCAATAATATCTAATTACAATCAATACAATCAAATATAGGAAAGGGAAATGTCTTTGTATTAATATATGTATGAGAAAGAAGTACAACCAAAAATCCTTGATGTCAATGGCTTCGATCTCAACAAGAATGTCTACAATCTCTTATGACTATGAAGACCTCTCCAACCATAAGCTAACTCTACTTTGACTTTGATTCAGACTTCAAACTAACATCATAAGGATGATTTTTCTAGCCTCTCTCACTCTCATCATGAAGGCTTCATTTATAGGCCTAGAATTCAAGAGATGACTTGGAAAAAGGATAGGATGAGATCCCTACAGGTGCAGAAGGCGAATGCCACCTCTCCCAAGCATATAAGAACTATCCCCATGGAGGCTTCTGCATATAAGCTTCCAGAAACTTCTTTTTCTCATTTTTTGACCACCGACGCTCTTAGAAAAAATGTCAAAAGTGTCGATCTAGGGTTTTTTCCAAAGGAAGGAGACAATGACTCTTATTGCTCAACTGTGACAGGCACCACCGACGCTCTATGCAAAAATCATGAAGGTGCCATCCCTTCTAGGTCTGGGAAAAAAGTGACCAAGGTGACTCAAGCCAGGATTTCTGGGAGGTTGAAAGGCAATGTGAAATTCTCATGAAGGCTGATAAGCAATGTGAGATTTCTAGGTGCAACAGAATGCCCCCCAAAGTATGAAGCTAGAAGGAAGTGATAGGTGAGATAGTTTGCAAGTTTCTCGTCTAATACAAAGGTAAAGAGAGATAGACTCATACAGGACCAACAACTGACTTTATCCAAACTAATCATAGCTGCGGAACAATACACTGTAGATCTATGATGATGACCATGTCATGGATACCAATAATACACTATATCTCCATGAATAACTGATATGGGAGGTAGGACATAGCTACGAAACATACAAAGTAGATCCATGTCTCTTAACCTCAAATACGGAACACAGTCACCAAACATACAATGTGGATCCATGTCATGACTCTAAATAACCTCCAAACGCAACCTGAGCATAGGAAATGATGATGGTAAAGCCTAATCACTTAGGGTCTTAATCCCAACCCCTAACCGATACAATTCTAACCATGTGAATAAATGCATTGATGACGAACATGGAAGAAACCACTTGATTACCAGTCATTGATGTCAACTGTTAACAAGTGCGAGGGAAATCACCATTGATGTCAATGATCCCAAATGTATCCTAGTACATTCTCCCAAGTGTGAATAAATGTTTTGAAGTTGAACACTTGACTTGAATATTTCAATCAGAGGTCATTGATGAAAACCTACTGTTGAAAATGAGAAAACCTGCCATTGAGGCATGCAGGCTTCAAGGTACTCTTTTGGGTTTCTAGGTCTAATTCCTGGATAATGATTTGAAGTCAACAGGAATAGACTTTGTAACAGGATGGCCATGATGATTCCCACATCAGTGACATGAAACTAGGAACACAATTTGATTTGAAGTGATAGAACTGACTCAGACATGACTAACTCTTAAGGATAAGTAAAGTTACTAATAAGTTATTTTTCTGGGAGAGACATCCTTTGAACAATTTGATGGCATGACACATGACTTGGCAGCATTGACTTAATGAGAATAGAACCAGGTGTAATGCAAGGAATATGGCAAAGCATTCTTTGAATTGATTCAAAGGAGTCAGCTGACTCACAAAAGTGGATCGACTCGGAGACAAGCTGAAAACCCAACTGTTCAGATATGCAAATGCAGACAGGTTCCATGTTCAAAGGTGGACTATATATTAGTGCCATTAAAACAAATGAAAACCATTCCCCTTTTCCTTTAATTTCCCCACCTCGAAAGGTAAGTGCCTCTTTTCGTTTTTACGAGTCCAAAGGGGTTATCAAACCCTCGTTAAAGCTCATCAAATGATGAGTCCATTCTCATATTTTTCATGAACCTGAGAAAGGAGGGGTTCGTTCCCAAATAGGATCTTTCATCGTTTTGTTTTACGAGTCCGATGGAAGAAAAATCATTTGTCATTTCATGTTTAGAGAGTCTGAAATGACTAAGAAGAATCCAAAAATTCCTTTTTCGTAAATAAGGCCAGTCAGTTCGAAAAAGAGATAACCTACCCCCGACTAGTTGATCGTTTTGATTCTTTTACAAGTGTGAACGCAACAAGTTCACTTGGAAATATTTTTGTGTTTTGAGGAGACTGAAAAGAGCTTAAATATAACTCATGAACTAGGTTCCTTTTTCATAATCCACTTTTAATGAGTCTGAAAAAGCAAAAAAGTAGACTCGACACCTTTCTACTGGAATTTTAACGAGCATGTAAAAAGTGTCTAACGACACTCAGAACCTTTTTCATGTTTGAATCCAGAGCATGAGAAAGCGATAAAGTAAGCTCAAACCAGTTTTCATGTTTTAACTAGAGCACAAAAAATGAAAAGTAAGCTGAACACCATCTTACTGTTTTTAACGAGCTCGGAGATCAGTTGAAAGAATGCTCAAATATTGGTTTCATTTTTACACAAGCTCGAAACCAATGGGTAAAATATCCTTGAAATATCCCATTAACATGATATCCAGAGGTTGGAAGCTTGCCCCCGGCATGATTGTTAGCGAAGCTTACCCCTATCATGGTTGCTAGCGGATCGACATGCCCCCTAGGATTCGTTTCATCTGATGATTCGTCTTCCATACCTAAACATAAAAACTAGGTTACTAGTGTGAAAATATTCACCAGGGGGGTAGGAAGAACGAGAATTGGGCAAGTGAAAAGAAGGTTCGATTTCTAACACTAAAGGGAATAGTCGACTCAAGGGAAGGGGATCTGTTTCATTTTTACACAAGCTTGAAATAGAAGGTAACTATGCTTGGAGAAAACTAACATGATGGTTAGAACCTGACATGAAGGTGTTGTTTCATTTTTTAATGAGCTTGACACAGGAGAACAACTATGCTCCAATGCATCCGTTTCATTTTTTAACGAGCTTGAAACAGAATAGGAACTATGCTCAAGATCAGTTTTATTTTTTAACGATCTTGAAAACAAGAATAAACACTGCTCAAAGTGGCCTGTTTCATTTTTACACAATCTTAAAACATAGAGTAACTATGATTGAGAATATCCGTTTCATTTTTTAATGAGCTTAACACATAATAGGAACTATGATCACAGAAAGTTCTAGGCCAACATGATGTCCAAAGGTTTGTGGGTTTCCCCCTTACATAAGAAGCTAGCGACCTGACTCCAGTATGATATCCAGAGGATGGAGCCATGCCCCCCATTTTAACTATGATGGGAAGAAGATAACTAGAAGGGGAAAGAGCCACAAGAATATGCAGGACATTTAGGGAAGTCTGATGACTAGGAGTCACACGATAATTAGGTTTAACGAAGGAAAGCTGATCAACGGTCAAAATATTCCCATCATGGGGAAAATACATCACTCGAAAGAGTGTGGACACTACAACTTTCATGGCGTAAACATAATCATGCCCAAGGAGTAGACTAAAATATAAGGGACCTTGGACTACCATAACATCGATACAAACAGTTTTTCCTTCCAAAGTAATAGGTAACTAAATAAGGATCCCTAAAGGCACTGTAGGTCTTCGATTAAAAGCTAGAATCTGATTGGTAGCTGGCACAAGTGGAGGAGAACCTATGGCTTTCCAAGCAGTAGAGGATAGAATACTAACAGAAGCCACTTCGTCAACAATAGTGTAGAGTATACTCTTAGCGGCAACTCGCACAACTATTTGGAAAGGAACACTTGAATGAAGATGATATTATGTTAGGTTACTCCAGTTAAAGGAAATAACCTCACTACTTGGAGAGGGTTCTGTCGAAAGAGACAAAATTTCCTCTTGTCGAGAACAATCAGAACAAAGCATAAAGACATCAACAGTTTGAGCTCCACTCTCATCAGAGAGACTAGGGGAAGACAATGATTGGCTCACGGTGACAGCCTCTGTCAGAACGTTCTTTGATAAAAGAATGGGATTGGGTAGAAATGACATTGACTTGACCACTTCACTCTCTGAAGGAAGAGTGGGATCAATTACAGATGAAATTGAATTGATCACTTAGTTAACCAGTGGGGAATCGAGGGATAACTTACTATCACTTGTTGGAATCACCCGTTGATAATCAGTAATATTTTCCAACCAACGCAAAGCTTCATCCATGCTTGGACAAATAAAAGTACGATGCATAGCCTTGCATATCAAAAAAGGATACAAGACTTTACCCTTACGACCTTTTACCAATGGGTCACTGGTTGAGGGAGCATCATCAACCTGATGATCAGAGGTTGATGACACAGATGGCTTGGACCTTTTAGACCACTCTTCTTGTACTCGGGAGAGACCGGGATAGTCCTTAAGAAGGTGGTCCCCCTCGCAAAGCTTGCAAGGGAACTTGGGTTTTCCGGGTGTTCTCTTAGAACGAACACCATCTTGAGAAGATGGTTGCTACTTTTTCTCTTTCTTATCCTTCTTCTTCTTACCCTTCCCTTTCTTCTTCTTATTATCCACCTGACTACTGACCGTAGAGTTTTGGTCAAGCGAAGAGGAAGAAAGGGATGAAGACACTACCGAAGGAGATGGAGTAGGATTAATTTGAGGTTGATCCTCTCTCAGAGGAGAGGTGACATTTGAGACATTAGGTGTGACAGGAATTACTGGATTAAAAATCCAAACCGGTAATCCTATAGTTAACCCAGGAAGATTTAGAGTGGCAATAAAGGGAGGACCAATACCTTCACTAGGAGGGAATACAAAAGGTACACCTTGGAAAGGGACCTCTTGATTGGTAGTCCCAGATGGGTATGCCATCTCTAAACTCTTTAGAAACCCTCTAACTACCAAGCACAAGGAAGCACTACTCAAACTAAAAGCAGTAAGCAAGCATGTGAAAGGAGTGGATAAGAGTCAGGAACCTCACAAGATAGGATAAAAGGATAACTTAGATGGTTTGAGGATTCCTAAAGGGGTATCCCGATATATGCTAGGTACGTGGGAGCTCAAATTCGTAGTGGTGCTATCTAATGCACAACCGTTCACAAGGGGCCTTCCGATATACAATAGAGTATGTGAAGTACCTTTCTATATACCTCAAGGGTACATGAAAGGCCATTCGATATATCGACGGTACGTGGAAGAACCACGTGAGTCCCGAGTTGTAGTGCAGAAAAATTAACAACAACAACCACCCTTACCGACATCGGAACACGTCGCTAACCTAACACTCAAATTGCTAAAAGTTTTAACCTAGTACTATCGTTAATTTCATCTTGTGCATTTAGGTGGAACCATGGAGTGAAAACTTGAAATTAAAGAAGATGCACATTGATTTACATGATAATGCAAGTTTTCCTCTTCAATGAAGTTCTACCTAAGAGAGGGAGAGAGGTTTATTTTTCTTCCAAAAATGCACACCCAAATGCAAACGCAATTCTATTTTTTCAAACGAAAAAGTAAATTATCAATGCACCCCAAACAATCTCTAAAGCAACTAAAAAAGATATCTAGAGAACATCTAACGTAAATAAACCGAAAATGTTTCCTATCTTTTCATTCTTGAAAAAGATGCATAAAAACTTGATGGAAATATGATTTCACTAATGTTTCCAAACAAAACTAACTCTAATGCACGCAAAGATGAAAACAAATATTTCTTCTTAATGAAAGTAGGATCCAGAACTTCAAACAATCATGTACAAAACAAGAACAAAATCGTTCAACACACTTGCAAATAAAGCAAAGGAGAGAGAAAACTAAAACTTCTCTTTGGAACAGATAAGGAAACAATGAACCAATCTCTCCTACCAATCACTGAAAAACTCAGCATGCAAAAGGAAACAAAAATCACCCCAAGCAAAGAAAGACTCAAAACAACATGGATCACTCACGCATTCCAAGTCCAAAACAAACCAAAACCTACACATGAAAATGAAATGTATATTTTCCAATTCTAACGAATAATATCTACAGAAAAGAGAAAGAGGTTTCAAACAAAGAAATGAATGCAAAATTCAATGCAAGAAACATAAACTCTGTTTAAATGCTGAAAGAATATAACAATCAAAGTGACTGCAAAATATACAATTCATGGCCCCTAAAAAATATAAAATTCATTTTCATCAAAAAGTAAGCCAAAAAACACTAAGAACCCAAAATACAACAACCAAATTTTGAAATCCAAGAGGGACTAAAAGGCCTACCTCGACGCACTAAGAGGCACTGCACCAAAGTGATGTGGGTGAGATTGACGCACTTAAGCTTCTGCAAGAAGGAGCCGTCGGGGCTCTGGCAATTCTGAAGAAAGGAGTTGTCGGCGCTCTTGCTGAAGAGGGAAAAGGCACCCTGGAGGGGTCGGCGCTCTGTCATCAAAAGGGAGGTGCGCCACTTGAATAGTAGACTGAAAGGCTAAAGGCCTGTAGGAGAAATCAGGAAAGACTGAGTTGAATTGAAAAGAGTGAACACCACTCATAGAATAGAGGTAATGATCAGAAAAGTAAGATGAATGGCTTACCTTGTTAACTGAAATAACTAAACGGAGAGAGAACAACCTTCATAGATGGAATGGCTACCGAAGTTTGTAGATATGACTAGATATGCACTAGATATGACTAGATATTCCCCATATTTGACTGGATTAAGCGTCTCACCAATTTTGTTATCATGAATTCTCAATCAGTGCGGACACTGCTTGTTCCTCTGCAATGTAAATCACAACTACAGAACAAAAAGACACAACAATATATCCTTTCCTTGAATAATCAAATTAACTAAGATGAAATACAATGTACCTCAACCTTAGATATTTTCTTCTCTAAAAAATTCCTTGTAATGGTTCAGTACCTACAAAATAGATCACAATACAAACAAAAGGGATGAGAGCATCATGATAAATTGACTATTAATATTGGTGATCAAGGAATCCAATAATATCTAATTACAATCAATACAATCAAATATTGGAAAGGGAAATGTCTTTGTATTAATATATGGATGAGAAAGAAGTACAACAAAAAATCCTTGATGTCAATGGCTTCAATCTCAACAAGAATGTCTACAATCTCCTATGACTATGAAGACCTCTCCAACCATAAGCTAACTCTACTTTTCCTCTGATTCAGACTTCAAACTAACAGCATAAAGATGCTTTTTCTGGCCTCTCTCACTCTCATCATGAAGGCTTCATTTATAGGCCTAGAACTCAAGAGATGACTTGGAAAAAGGATAGGATGAGATCCCTATAGGTGAGGAAGGAGAATGCCACCTCTCCCAAGCATATAGGAACTAACCCCACAGAGGCTTTTGCATAGAAGCTTCCAAAAACTTATTTTTTCTCATTTTCTGACCACCGACGCTCTTAGAAAAACTATCAAAAGTGTCGATCTAGGGTTTTTTCCAAAGGAAGGAGACAACAGTGCTTATTGTTCAAATGTGACAGGCACTACCGATGCTCTGTGTAAAAAACATGAAGGCATTGTCCTTTTTAGGTCTGGGGAAAAAATGACCAAGGTGACTGAAGCCAGGATTTCTGGGAGGTTGAAAAGCAATGTGAAATTCTCATGAAGGCTGATAAGCAATGTGAGATTTCTAGGTGCAACATATATGACCATTTTTCTTGTGGCATGGATCCACCACACATAATTCATCCTCAACAGACAGGCCAGCCTTTGAATTTTCTACACACTCACTTCCATGATGTGAAGTGCAGGGTATCTCTGAAGGTTGGAAAGACATGTGATATTAAATCATTTCATGCCTTGTGATTTTAGCTTCATCATGCTAAATGGGAGTCCCAAATTCTGAAATGTGTTCATCTCTCTGCATCAGATTGTTTTCCTTCAATTTTCATAGTTCACACCTAGCTGGTGGGGGTTTGTCTTCCACCTCATTGGGAAGTTCAGATGATGACTTCAGATATGATATTTTTTCTTCTTTTGGATCTGATCTAAAAGATACCTTATCATCATGAACAACATCACCCTCCTTTGCACTGATTTGGTGTTCACCAACAAAGAAACTAGGAGAGAATTCTTTTCCCTCACCATTGTCCTTCATTCTGCAGTCCTCACAGGCAAGTGAAATATTTTCAATCTCCCATGAATCATATGGATGCAATTAATAATGTCTTCTGCAAAAATAAGAGCCCTTATCATCCATGTCCTTCATGTTACGCTCTCCCTGTACAGATACTTTGGCGGCCTGCTCCTCCACCAAATATTCTGGTTCACACCCAAGCGGTGTGGCCTTGTTTTATTCTTTATTATATGGCTCCAAAGGTGACTGTAATTATGATTTGTAATCTCCTTTTGGATCTGATCCAAAAGGTGTCTCTCCACCCATACATGAGCCCACATCTCTATTAGTGATCTACAGATCACCCACCAAGAAACTTGCAGAGAATTCAACTTCAACTTCATGGATCTTTGTCCATGTTTCATTTCTCTTCTCCTTCAAGGAACTTGAGGATTCTTCATCAATATGGCACTATAAGTTCTGTTTGGAAAAAATCCAAAAACCCGACTCTTACTGCTTGGAAAATAAAATGGTTTTGATGAATCTTCCTTCTTTCCTCCTCTTTTGGCTCCAGGAGGAAACCTTCTTGTCTCCACTTCCTTGCACACTTCATCAACCAGGTGTGCAATATTTCTCATGTTTTCCCCATAGTAGGGATATTTGAATAGATTCTGTATTTCTAGAGTAAATAAATCTCTAGAATATAATAACTCCCTTATCTCTTCTTTCAAGGAAAAATATTCCACGAAATACTGGGAATATTTCTTAGAGTTCTTCCCATTGAACACTTGACCACCGACACTAGTAGATTCCTGCCAAATGGATTCATCATAAGATGGAGACAAGAAATAATCAACATCATCCCTACATAATATATATGAGGTACTGCATTTGTTCTCTTCATAATCTTATTCTTCACATTGCTCAATGTCTTCTTCAATCATTGGTAACAACCTCATAGCTGCAACTGGATTTAGTGATTTGCAAAATGTTATTCACCAAGAGATTACATTCCATAGGGGTGGAGGAATACGATCTGATACCAATGTAATGTCCCAAGTTTTATATAAAAACTTTAACACTAACTAATTCTTCAAATTAAATTAAATTTCTGATATTTGAATAAAACCACTCAGAGCACCTTCAAACTAGGAAAATAAAGGCTTCTTGCTGGGAAAATTTGCAGACAAGGGAGTAGGAAGTGGGAAGAAAAACAAAAGTGAGTTCATAACATTGAATTAATTTCCCCTAACACATTTATATTGGGCACCATTCACATTTCAGATTCCACTATGCGGAAATCTATTCCCACGCTTCTGAGTCACCCAACCGTGAAACTAGGGAAATTCCTTCCGTTCTTTCGACCAAAGGATTATGGAAAATTTTAGAGGTTTTATATGGCCTTAATATAGAATATAATATTATTTGGGAGATGTTTTGATATATATGGAGTTGTATGGAGGGTTTAAAGAGGAATTGGAAATTTCAGGCAATTTTGGACTAGTGAGACCCTGTGCAATGGAGGATCCCAAATGATAGTAAGAACCCAAATAAAAACTGATATGGAGTTATTTATGGGAGTTTGGGTGTGTAGGTGATCCACATGAACTTACATAATTGTTTTTAAGTGTAAATAACTCATTTTACAGTAGAAATGGTAAAACTAGCATTCTAGCTAGGGTACAAAATAAAGCAGATAATTCGTAGCATATGGAATTTTTTACTATATGTGAAGTATAAAAGATATTAATAACACTTAAATTAACATATAAAATCCCACAAATAATTCCCACAACCTCATTGTACTCAAATTTATCAATTCCCCCCATTACAATGACAAAACAAGTTTTTTATGTAAAACCGAGAAGGTAAACTTTCAGGGATAGAGTTATTTCGACATGATAAATATAAATGACAGAGTTTTATTTTGTTATACATCATAAATCATAGTATAGAATGACCATTACATAGGGAGACTCTAAAATGGTGGGCAAGAGGCCCAGAACATGACTAGAGGAGGGTTGACAGCGTAGGTGAAGCATGGGATTCACTGGAGCTCGACATGAACATTATGTAGGATTCAAAATATGTCTGAGAGGAATTAAATTGATGAAACTCAAGCACTCCATAACTGCAAATAGAAGAGAATATGAATGAAGAAGAGGGGAAGGAAAGGTTTGGGGCTCATCTCCCAAATCTCTAAGGTGCATCACTCAGAAAATAATGCTAACATAACATCAATCAATTAAATCATCAACCAAACTAGTAAATGGATCTTTAATTCTACTTTAATAGATATCTGGGTGACCTGCTTAGCAAGTAGAGGCAATAGGTGACCTATGAGAGCTATTCATCCTCATAGAATCCCTAACCCTAGCCACATATACACCCTCATTGAGTAATTGACAAGTAGGGACCCTTGCGAGTTGTTTCCCTATCCATGTCATTCATCAAACTTGGAAACTATGCCCTCCTTAGGACCATAGTTTCTATTTTTGTTAATGACAGTTTCTCTTCCTTTCATGTTGTTGTGCTGAGTGTCCAAAAAAGAAACTGCAGCCTCCTTAGTCAATTGTTTCCTGATTTTCCCTATGACATATTTTCTGACTTTCCTTCTTTTGAGACTGAGTCTCAAAAAGGAAATTGTTCCCTCCTTAGTCAACAGTTGCATGCTTTATTTATGATATATTTTGTCATAGCTTTTGGGCACTTTCCCTTTTCTCTCTGACTGCTTTTGTCATAGATTTTCCACTTTCTTAATCTCCTCCCTTGGCAAGTTGGATTTCCAATTATTCGTGACATGAAAAGCTCAAATCCACATGTTATTTGTAGAATAATGTTAATGACAAATAAAAATTAAATACATGCCTCAATAATGTTTATTTAGCAAAATTTCCCCTAGGCTAATTAATTAATGCCTCATAAATAATTTTTGGACAAAATTCCCTAGGTGAGGTAATTAATACATCTTTGACCCCCTAATGTGTTGGGCATGATCAACACTTTTATGTCAAAAAATATGGGGACGTGACAGTATATTTCTGTGGATTTCCACAAATTTATTATATTCTTCACATGCATTAGAATCAAATGAAGTTTGTTTCTGATTATTTCATAAACACATGAAAACGGGAAATTAAATAGTAAATTCTAGTTATGTTGCATAACATTAGTTATCAACTGCGCAAAATCAATTATCAAAATACTTCTCCTTGATGCTGAGAGGGATCACAATAATATATCTAAGATTTAAAAGCTGGGCCTTGGAAACTGCCTTAGTGAAGATGTCTGCTAGATTTTTTGAGTGCTGATGTATTTGAATTCCACTTTCTTATTTTGCATCAAATCTCAAATAAAATGATACTTTAAATAAAAATGTTTTGTCCTACTATCATGTACTAGATTCTTGGCCAATTTGATGGAAATCTATTATCACAAAAATCACTGTAGGCTGAATTTGTTTCTCTTTAATTTCTTCCAGAATTTTTCTAATCCATAATGCTTGTGTACTTATTGAGGTGATTTCAGCATAATATGCTTTTATAGAATAAATAGAAACTATACTTTTCTTCTTTGAGCTCCAAGTGATCATACCGAAACCAAAAGAAAATTAGTTACTTGATGTAGACTTTTAGTCATCCAAAACTACCTCCCCAATCAAAATCACTGAATCCAAAGAATTCAAGACTCTTAGAAGTATAGTATGAATGCCAAAATTTAGATTTCCTTCCCCGTACCTTATAATTATTTTATCTTCCTTCATATGCATTTCAAATGCCTTTTTCATACTTGGAAACAAGTGAAACTGAATAAGCAATATCAGGCCTTGTGTGGGTTAGAAACATCAAGCTTCCAACAATACTTATGTAAGTTGTCTCAACATCTATTTCAGTACCATCATCTCTACACAACACAAATCCATGAGAAATTGGAGTGGGGGTTGGTTGGAAATTAGTCATAATAAATTTCTTCAACATATCCTTTGCATTTGTTGTTTGACAAATAAAAATATCATCTTCACTTTGATAAACATTCATTCCAACTAAATATTGCATGAGGTTTAAACATTTCATCTCAAACTCTCTCGCCATGGTAAATTTGAATTCATCCTTCATCTTAGAGCTACTACCCACATACAAAAAGTCATCAACATATAAACTGACAATTAAGAGTGTCATTTCCTTCTTGTTTGTAGTAAAGGGTAGGTTTAGTCTTACTTCTCTTGAAGCCATTCTCCTAATAATATCCATCAATCCTTGCATACCGGGATCTTGGTGCTTCCTTTTGTCCATATAAATCCTTCTTCAATTGGTACACTTAATGTTCTTTTCCTTGCACTTCAAAACCCTATGGCTGTTTCACAACTATTTACTCTTCTAACTACCCATTCAAGAAGGCACTTTTCACATCCATGTGATGAATGCTCAATTTCTTTTGAACTACCAGTGAAATCAAAATCCTTATAGTCTCTTATCTTGCTATTGGTACAAATGTCTCTTCATAATCAATCCCATACCTCTGTGTGAAGCCCTTAGCAACTAGCCATGCTTTGTGTTTTTCAATAGTCCCATCATTGTTATACTTTGTCTTATAGACCTGTTTAGTACCAATTTGTTTATTTTCATGTGGAAGATATGTAAGCTCCCAAGTATCATTCCTATGAATCAAATCTATCTCTTATTGCATAGCTTGCACCTAAAACTCATTAGTAGAAGCTTCTTCAAAACTTGATGGTTCAAAATTAGCTTGTGAAAATAAAGCAAAATTTACAGTGTCACCTCTTGGATTTTCTTCATGTGCCAGACTTGTAATTCTATGATAAATGTCATTTAAGCTTCTTTCCTTCCTTATAGGATCCGGACTTGAATTTGGAGAGCTATATGAGGGGCTACTTGGGGGATTTGTAGCATTTGGAACGGAAACATTAGTGGGGTGCTCATGATTAATATCATCAATAATATCACCATTGAAACTCAATTTTGAATTCTCAACATGGTCTTTTTTGATGAACATAAAATCCAACTTGATTGAAAATCATATATCTTGACACAACATTTCTAATGGTGAGAAGATTATACAACCTATAAACGTTAATTTTCTCACTATATCCAACAAAAATACATGATTCACTATTTGGATATAACTTCTGTCTCTTTGATCAACCACATGAACATAGGGTAAACAACAAAAAACTTTGAATTGATTAATATTATACTTTTTCTCATACCAGGCTTCATAAGGAGTCATCATGTAAAGTGAACTAGTGGGACTTCAATTTAGAATGTAGAATGCCATAGCAAGTGCATCACCCAGAAAGGAATTTCTTAGTTCCTTGGTATGTAACATACTCCTAGCCATTTCCACCAATGTACGGTTCTTCCTCTTAGATACCCCATTTTGTTGAGGTGTGTACTTAGTGATGAATTGTCTTCTAATGTCATTCATATCACAAAAATTCTGAAAACTTCTTGAACAAAATTCTCCTCCACGATAAGTACTTAAGCAATTTATTTTGTAACCGCTTTCATTTTCCGCAAGGGTTTTAAACCACTTGAATGTACCAAACACCTCACCCTTGCTCTTCAAAAAATAAATCCCACACTTTCGTGAGTATAATCATCAATAAAAGTAATAAAATATGATGCCTTACCCAAACTATTTGTTTGCATAGGACCACAAATATCATAATAAACTAGTTGAAGTGGATAATGGGCCCTCCATGCCTTGCTTGTAGAAAATTTCTATCTTGCATGTTTCCCTTTAGCACATCCTTCACAAGCTTCCTTATGCTCTTCAACCTTAGGAAAACCATAAATCAATTCTTTTGATGTTAGAATCTTCAAAATATGAAAATTCAAATGGCCATACCTGAGATGCCACAACCAACTTTTGTCCACATATGCCATATTACCAAGATTGCTAATATTTTCTCCAAACTTCAATGTGAACTTTTGATTCTTTGACATAGGAACAATTATAACCAACCTATTTCCTTGATTCTTATCATAAATTGTGAATTTTCTATTGTTAAACACTACTATGTAATTCTCCTTCACACAACTGGCCAACCTTTAATAAAATAGATTTAACTTAACAGTTTTCATACCTTCTTTAGTATGGACTTCCATAGATCCTTTTGAAAAAACCTCTAAATATTTTTCATCACCAAGTTTAATGTTATATTTGAAAATTTCATCCATTGTAGAAAAGATCTTGCAATTTCTTGTCATGTGGTTAGAATGGATCAAATATAAATACCAAACATCTTTAACAGTGTTTTTTGTTTTTCCATAAGATAAAAAAAAATTTGTTTGAGAAGGATCATCAACCTCTTGAGCATAACTAACACTTTTTTTTCTTTTAATGTGCGATCCTTTTCAAAATGACCATACTTGTGACAATGATAACACTGGATGTTTCTCTTATCAAATCCGCTTCTACCTCTTCCTTTGAAACCTCCTCTTCTTCCTCTATCTCCTCTTGAAGAATTATAATTTTGGCTTATACCACGAGTTTGATTGCTTTTGGAGCTAGAATTGACATCTTCATTATTTGTAGTCTGTAGCTTTGTGGAAAAAGATTTCTCATCACCTTCTACAAATGAATCTCTCACCCTGTCTTCATGAGACATAAGAGATCCAATGAGGTGATCAAACTGAAGGGTGGTCAGATATTTTCTTTCTTCATTGGCTATAGAAAGTTGGTTCCATCTTACCTCAACACCTTATTAATCACAACTTGTTTCTCCATAGTTTCCCTAAGAGTATCCATTTTATTGACCACATCATTTTACTCTTACACAATAATCACTCACTTTCTCAGCTTCTTGCATCTTCAAATTCTCAAATTTTGTCCTCAATGTATGCAACTTGACAACTTTAACTTGATTAGTGCCTTGGTAATCTTCATGTAGAGTCTTCCAAGCATCCTCAATGAACTTTTCTTCTGCAATTCTTGGAAATAGGATCTTATCTATAGCTATTTGAATATGAAATAAAGAATGGGAATTATTCTTCTTAGCTTCTTTCTTACATGTTCTTTCATTGCATGTAAGGGTGCTCCAATCAGCTGGCTCTTCATAACCTATTTCTACAATCTCCCACAAATATTTTCCTATAATTATTTTTTTTCATTTTGATGCACCAATAATTATAATCACTTCCATTAAATTATGAAATGGGAAAAGAGTTAAAACTTGACATGATGAATTTAACATGGAAACAAACTTACCTGCTCTGACACCAAATGAATATTATGAAAGAACCAAACTTACAACAATAACATAAACAAAACACCACATAAATTTTATTCAACACATGCAAAAACTTTTTTATTATTTCCTTCATCATCAACATGTTACAGAACTGCATTCTTATACACTAATTACATTGCATAGAAAGCTAATAAAAGTGTTCAATATTTACATGCAGTGAAATTAGCTATATATTTCTGTTGATTTTTACAAATTTTTTATATTCTTCACATGCATTAGAATGCAATGAATATAGTTGTTGATTATTTCATAAACACATGCAAACTGAAAATTAAATAGTAAATGCCAGTGATGCATCATAGCATCAATTATCAACAATTTTAGCAATGTTGATTTTATTCTTTACATTAGTTAAAGTAGTGAGATACTTTTGATATTATAGATTAGGGTTGATCACCTCCTTATAATATCTTAATTTTCTCTTATCCTCCAACTCTTTATCGCACGAAAATTTTGAATGTAATAATACTTTTATTATCATCACTATTTTGCAGAGTGATCGCTTCCCTGACTTGCCAAGATTTGACAACTTTATACCAACCTCGCTTAATTCATTGGTGGTTTTGACTAGAGTATGAAGCAATCTTAGGAATACTCTTGTCTCCCATGTTGTTATCTTGTTCTTGTACATTAGGTACCTAGTCATATCCATGTTCTCAGTTGGGGAGAGACTCATTTTTATGAGGAGGATAGGATCAAGTGTATTTCTATGGAAATTGAACCCAGTGATAGATTAATTTTACTCACAACAATTAACAATTGATCATGCAAAATCACTCACAAAAGAGACTGAAATTAAAGCTGAACACTAAACTGTATTAAATCAGTGTACAATAGCCGACCCTGTAACATAATAGGTTGCTGAATAAATAACATACATTAGGGATTCGAATGCATGAGGAGAAATTAGAATCTAGCATAAAGCAGGCTTACTAAAAATAAGCAAATCCCCCATAGGTGTAAAAAGCTGATCCCAAATCTATCATGGAGCTCACGAATTGGAAAAATGGCTTAGGCAAGATAAAGAGTGGTGGAATGGCAGCTCATACATGCTTTTGCAAGGAGAAAAGAGTGGAGAATGAAAGGGACAAAAAACTAGTTCACCTCACCTAGTCTAGCTTTTCCATTTGCCTTAAAACACTGAAAAAGCAGGGAATAAAGCAGAAAAAGCAGAAGGGCGCCTAGGAGGCCAGGAATAAAGTAGATTTGATTCCTTGGGCTTTCCCATGCACTACATGAGTCAAATAAGGCAAGTTTGACAACTATGGATAGGTAAAAGACAACTTGCACAAGGTGGGACACATGAACTAGGCTAATAAGACAAAAATAATTAAATTAATGTCTAAGTGGGTAAACTATGGGTTGATTATTCTAACACCCCCCCCTTAAGCTTGACTTATGAGTAATATATCAGAAAATTATAGGGCCTAGCAACAAGGCTTAGTCACTCTTTACATACTGCATGTCCATACAAACAAGGAAAGAGGCAAAACCAACTTGGGAAAATCCTCCCTTAAACATGGACTGTAAAACAAAATTTTGGAATCTTGTCTTCACTCATGCTTTACAGCATGATCAGAAATCCCCAGCAGTGATTTGAGATTGCTGAAGGTCTTCTGTCAAAATGCTTTGGTGAAGATATCAGCTACTTGTTCTGAAGAAGAACATAAGAGTAGGTGAATGGTGCCATCATGCACAAGCTCTCTGATGTAGTGCATATGGATCTCAATGTGTCTAGTTCTCTGATTCTGAACTGGATCTTTGTAGATTTGAATGGTACTCTGGTTATCACATTAGATGGTAGTTGAGTACTCTGATTCGAAGCCACACTCTCCAAGTAATCCCTGCAACCATAAACATTGAGTTGCTGCATTAACAACTCCTCTGTACTCTGCTTCTGTAGATGAGAGTGCAAGGGCACTCTGTTTCTTACTTGACCAGCTGATTGGCCCTTTTGTAAGCATGAACAAATATCCTGATGTGGAATTTCTTTCTGTGCTATCACCTACCCAATCACTGTCAGTAAATCCAATCAAATCAAGATCAGATTTTTCTTTATAGAAGATCCCATGTGTCCTTGTTCCCTGAACAAATTTAAGGATCCTTTTGGATGCTTTCCAATGGATCTAGAAGCCACACTTACTACATAAGAAATATCAGGTCTAGTATGTGTCAGATACAACAAACATCCAATCAATTTCCTATACAGTGTATTGTTTACCATAAGTGAAGATTCAGCTTCTTCCAGCTTCACTCCTGAAAGGAAAGGAGTTTTGCTTGCTTTGCAATCCTTCATTTTGAATTTGTTCAGCAAGTCCAAGGCATATTTGGACTGGTGCACCTTGATTCCATCTTTGGTTTGAGAAATCTCAAGCCCCAAAAATTGACTTAAGAGCCCCAAATATGTCATGGAGAAGGCTTGGTTCATAGCTCCTTTTAAGGAAGCAATCTCATCCTTTGAGCTTCCTGTAATGAGCAGGTCATCAACATATAACAAAATGATCATTAATGAACCATTAACTAACTTCAAATAGACATTTGGATCTGATTTGTACCGAACAAAATTCAGTGATAGCAAGAAGCTATCGATCTTGGCATACCAAGCCCTGGGGGCTTGCTTTAGCCCATACAATGACTTTCTCAACCTGCACACACGAGAAGGGTTAGTAGCAAAACCTTGAGGCTGCTGCATATATATCTCTTCAGTGAGATCTCCATTCAGGAAGGCACATTTTACATCCATGTGATGTACCTCCCATTGCCTTGAGGCTGCAATGGCTAGAGCTAGCCTGATGGAACCCATCTTTGCCACTGGGGTAAAGGTCTCATTGTAATCTATGCCATGAACTTGTGAGTAGCCCTTGGCTACCAATATGGCCTTGTACTTTAGTGGTGAACCATAA
>LPNX010534453.1:124378-156492 GCA_001517045.1 Pseudotsuga menziesii | reverse complement strand
ATAGACCCACTTACACTGGACTAACTTTCTTCCTGGAGGAAGATCCACTAGCTCCCATGTGTTGCTCTTCTGGAGTGAGTTGAACTCCTCCTTTATGGCTGTTTGCCATCTTGGATCTCCTACTGCTTCTTCATATGTTTGAGGATTAGAATCCACCATCAAATAGCATTTTTCAGCAAACATAGGATCCTTCATGCACAGACCACTCTCAAACTGAGATCTAGTCCTCCTTGGGTCATTGGGATCCCCAGCTAGCTCTCCTGCTGCATGGAGTGTCTTGGCTGCCCATTTTGGCCTTGTAGGGCTGTTAGGGTCTGCAATAAACTCATCTCCATCAGACAAATCAGAATCAGCATGTTCAAAAAACTCTTTACTTACTTCCTGAGGTTCAGGTGGTGAAGAGGCTTCACCAACTTCCACTGCTGCAAGGGGTTCTTTTTCAAACTGAACACACCTTTCGATGAAGGCTTTATTTGTGCTCAAATTTATCAGTTTGTACCCTTTTGAATATTCAGAGTATCCAACAAAAAGACACTCTTGGCTTTGGGGCTGCAAATCCTTCCTCTTCTCTGTAGGAATTCTAGCCCAAGCCTTTGAGCCAAAAATCCTGAAATGGGTCACATCTGGCTTGTGCCCAATCCATGCTTCGAAGGGAGTCATGCCATCAAGCTGTTTGTGAGGCACCCTATTCTGAATATAGGCTGCACAATTGATAGCTTCGGCCCAGTACTTTGGTGGCAAAGTTTTGGCCTCCATCATGCATGTTGCCACCTCCTTCAGTGATCTGTTCTTCCTCTCAGCAACACCATTTTGCTGTGGTGTGTAAGGGATAGAATGCTGCATCTGAATACCTACATCTGCACAATAATGAATAAAATTAGACTTGACATACTCACCACCATTATCATATCTGAGGGCCTTGAGTTTCCTTCCATACTGGTTTTCAACCAAAGCCTTAAAGACTTTGAGTAGGCCAAAAACTTCAGACTTGTGTTTCAGGAAGTGAACCCAGCAATACCTGGAAAAGTCATCAATGAAAGTCAATGCATATTTGGCCTGACTCGTGGACATATGAGGGAATGGGCCAGCAACATCACTGTGGATCAGCTTGAGGGGTGCAGAGGTTCTCTCATGACTAGCTCTCTCAAATTTATGCTCTGGGTGTTTTCCTAGGATACAACCTTGGCAGACTCCTTTGGAAAATTTTATCTTGGGAAACCCTATGACCATCTCTTTTTCACTAAGATCAGAAAGATACTTGTAATTTAGGTGGCCAAATCTTTCATGCCAAAGCTTTCTTGCTTCATTAGCATGAATCAGAAGAGCAGAGGGGTTTGAGTAAGGTAGGAAGTGTGAGAACATGTATACCTTTTGAGCATGATTCACAACTCCTTTTGCAATGACTCTACCACTTAAGATCTCTGTGATCTCAACTTCATTAGGGGAGAATATGACTTTCTTAGGAGACCCAATGTGGGTCATCTGGTACACTGACAAGAGGTTGGAGGCAAGACCAGGCACATACAAGACATTGCTGAACTGACCATGATCAAGATCAATCCTCCCTTTGCCCAAAATTTCAGTGAGAGAGTCATCTCCCAGTACTATAGGTGTTCCTTTCGACTTGTCAAGTGAGGATAAGGCCTCTTTGGTCGAAACCATGTGTCTTGAAGCTCCAGAATCAATGATAAAACTGGGTGAGCTTGATGTGCCAGCAACCAATGCATGAACTCTCTCTCTACAATCTGAACTTGATCCTCCTTCTCTCTTCTTTGAGCTTTCTGGAAGGGAGATTCCATTCTTCTCCAGGATTTGGGTCAGCATATCTATTTGCTTCTTCATACAAGAGCTTTCAGTGTGATTGCCCTTATTGCAGTATGCACACTTGCTCATTTCACCTTTGTTTTTCTTCTTCTGGTAGTTCTTCTTGGAACCTTGTGGCTCCTCCAGAGACTGTTTCTTGTCTCTCTTTTGCTCAGGTGGTTTTTTAGCTTTCTTTTTGCTTTTTGAATCCACCTTCGAATCTCCAGCAATCAGAGCTTGATCTTTGGATGGTTTGATGGTGCCCATCATCACTAGCTTATCCTGTTCTTGTGTGAGAGATTCCATGAAATCTGCAAGGCTAGGCATCTTCCAGGTTCGAGCTGTCAGTTTTGTGGCATAGAAGGTCGAAACAAACACTGAATAGTCAGGGCCTAGCTTCGAGAGAATGGCCAGGATGAGCTGATCATCCTTCTTTTCGATCCCACACTGTTTCAGCTGTAAAAATAGTGCTTTGAACTTGGAGAAATATAGCTGCAGGGATTCAAATCTATTTGGACTCATAGAAATCAGCCCATTTTCGATTTGATGTCCCCTCATCTCATCTGTCTTTCCAAAAAGATCAGAAATATTCTCCCATAGTTCATTCGGTGATGTCAATCCATCAAGATGGAAAAGGAGGCCTCTGGAAATACGCAGACACAGGAGGCCATAAGCCTCATCCCTCCTGTTGTGCCATTTTATCTTCTCTGCAGCTGCATTGGGCTCTGCTTCTATTGCCATAGTCACCCTGTAGAGGCCTTTCTCTCTCAACAGTATCTCCATCTCTGCTTTCCATTCAAAGAAATTGAAAGGAGTCAATATAGTTTTCTGTGATTGATCCATATCTTAGAAAATCTGTCTCGGCTGTCAGTAGAAGGCTCCCAGTCACTGATGTCGAACCTGCAAAACAATTTTGAAGGAGAGAAATCGATCTACAATGGCTCTGATACCATGTGGAAATTGAACCCAGTGATAGATTAATTTTACTCACAACAATTAACAATTGATCATGCAAAATCACTCACAAAAGAGACTGAAATTGGAGCTGAACACTAAACTGTATTAACTCAGTGTACAATAGCTGACCCTGTAACATAATAGGCTGCTGAATAAATAACATACATCAGGGATTCGAATGCATGAGGAGCAATTCGAATCTAGCATAAAGCAGGCTTACTAAAAATAAGCAAATCCCCCATAGGTGTAAAAAGTTGATCCCAAATCTGTCATGGAGCTCACGAATTGGAAAAATGGCTTAGGAAAGCTAAAGAGTGGTGGAATGGCAGCTCATACATGCTTTTTCAAGGGGAAAAGAGTGGAGAATGAAAGGGACAAAAAACTAGTTCACCTCACCTAGTCTAGCTTTTCCATTTGCTTTAAAACACTGAAAAAGCAGGGAATAAAGCAGAAAAAGCAGAAGGGTGCCTAGGAGGCCAGGAGTAAAGTAGATTTGATTCCTTTGGATTTCCCATGTGCTACATGAGTCAAATAAGGCAAGTTTGACCACTATGGATAGGTAAAAGACAACTTACACAAGGTGGGACACATGAACTAGGATAATAAGACAAAAATAATTAAATTAATGTCTAAGTGGGTAAAGTATGGGTTGATTATTCTAACAATTTCCTTTAATTTTAACATTATATGTTATAAAGAACTTTTGGATTTTTCTATCATTCTCCAATATTATTTAGAGATGATTCAGTGTGGATTCAACCCCATAATTCACAACCATATAAGATAGCAGGAGTGATGAGAGTCTCAATGATGAGTTCCTTCCTATCCCAAAGCCAGAGGTGTGCATATTTACAACTATTTTCAAGTCCATAATAAGCTTTCCATTCTCCATTAATTTTTTTTCTCAATGATATAGTTATAGTTAATATCATTGTTAGAGCAATAATCCACCTTAGTATCATGATCATACACCTCGGACACATTTCATTATCTTCTATGCTTTATTCCATGGTCAAGACTTAGGATAATTGATCATTTACTGATAGTCGAGGCACTCCATTTGATCATTATGATAGTTGAGGCGCTCCAGGTTGATCATTCTAACAACCCAGGAACCCTCGTTGATGATAGTCTGTCTTGGTGCGCTCCCCCATCCCTATATTTAGGGATTGTGTTTGACTTGAGGCGCTGGTGCATGTTTCTTGTGGTTTTTGGACTTCCTTGGGCATTTATTGCCTCCTTAGTCCACTCGCACTCACCCATGTGCTCACCCTCACCTAGCATGCCTCCATTTATGTTCCAGCATGCCTTACCCTCGTTCACACTAGAATTTGTGATCATTTGGGATGATTATAAAGCTGATTGGTTTACCTAGGGGGGTTTGAGGGTCAAATCTTGAGTTGACACTTGTATGCATCCAGATGGCCTCCAAGGACTCATTATTTTTCCCTATTGTATTATATACATGTTCCAAACATATTTACATGTTGGACAGTCATAATAATATTTGTTATTGACTTCATTTGTGTATGTTATTTTCACTCTTTCAGTTGTTTTGTGCATATTTTGTGAGTAATATCGAATTGTGAGAATCTCATTGGCTCCTAGATCCTACTGTGAATCAATTCTCACATGGCATCAAAGCGCTTTGGAGTTCCAAATAAAATCTAGAGTGTTTGAGTTGTTGTTTGAGGGCTTTTCCAAATAGATTCGAGTGTTTGCTTTGTAGGTACAATCAGTGGTTTGTCACCCAGTGCGCAAGAATAAATGGAGCAGAACCATGTTTTTCTGACCCCATTCAACTATTTAAAATGGAAGGCCGAAAAGCTGATTCAACTGAGGTTGAAAGGCCTGTATAAGGTCACCATGGGGACATAAGTCGAACCCAACTGTGTTGTGGAGAAATCAAAGTTCTTCAACATGATTGATGAAGCATTTGGAATGCTTTGTCTCAGCATTTCGAGAGACTTTCTCTTCCATGTAGACATTCTATCAACTCCCAACAAAGTATGGGTCAATATTGAGGCATTGTTCAAGAATATTGATGAGGTGAGAGGTCACCAGCTTGAAAATGAGCTAATCTCAGTGAGTCCATCTCACTTTGAGACAATCCAGGACTTCTTCATTGGGTTCAAATTGTTGGTGCTTCAGCTCAAGCAATGTGGAATAGAGAAGAATTAAGAACAACTCATATTATCCATACTTTCAAATCTAGGGTTGTACTCATTGTTTGTGTCTACATTCCACTCTAGCAAGTTCACAGCTCAAAACTGGCACATTCCTTCATTGCCTAACTTCATGGAGTCACTGACTCAAGAAAAATACAAGCTAGTGAAAATGGGCACCATCAAATCCAGTAAGGATCAAGCCCTTGCTACAAGTGTTTTGAATCCAGCCAAAGGAAAGAAGAAAGCCAAGGCTTCAAAGCAGCAAGAGAAGAAGAAGCTAGACCAACCCAAATCTTCAGATGGAGGTTCGAATCCTTGCAAGGAAAAGGAAAAGAAGAAGCAAGAGAAGACCAAATGCACTTACTCTCACAAGGGGTGGCATCCAGAGAGTGCATGCATGAAGAATACCATATACATGATGGCGCAACTACTTGAGAAGAACAAAATCCCACTTCCTGAGGGAGCAAGGAAGAAGGATGGAGGTTTAGGCTCATACAACAAAGAAAGGTGCCATGATTTGGTTGTTGTTTCTTTAGATACTTCTTCCTTCATCACAAATTTAGGATATTCTAGGAATATGACCTCCATATAAGACTACTTCTCAGCCATGTATTCTCACAGTGGTCCATCACTGCGAATGGGTGATGATTTAGAAATCCAAGCCAAAAGGATTGGAAGGATTGATCAAGAATATGGGTACTTCAATAATGTTTTTTCTGTACCAGATCTAGCAATGAACCTACCCTCAGTGTATCAAATGACACACACTGGAGAATCCAAGAGAGTAACATTTACTCCAAATGCAGTGGAGATAGAAGAAATCTCTATAGGCAAGGTTGTGGCTTTGGATGTTGCTGACCATGAAGTTAGAATGTACAAGTTCTCTCATTTCCTCCCCTACTCTTAAGGGAATGCGCTTCTGAATCATGCCAATGAGACAAGCAAGTTGTAGCATGAGAGATATGGCCATTTAAACTACAGGTACCTCCAAACATTGAGCAAAGAAGGCATCATGGAAGGGCTTCCTTCTATCAATATTTCAAATGAAACATGCATAGGATGTGTAGTGGAAAAGAATCCAGAGTGGAGCTATGAGAAATGGAAAGCAAGGAGAGATTTCCAAGCGCTTCATTTGGTTCATTCATACCTCATTAGGCCTATTCCCACACACTCTTATGGAGTATCAAGGTATGTGTTTACCTTCATAGATGATTTCTCAAGGTTCTGTTGGGTATACTTTCTCAAACTCAAATCTGAAGTTTTTGAGACTCTCAAAGTTTGGAAAGCCCTAGTTGAGAATGCATGTGGGAACAAGATATAAGTCCTTAGGACTGACAATGGAAAGGAGGATGTGAACACGATTTTGCAGCAACTTTGTGAATAATGTGGTATCCAAATTCAACATTCAATGCCCTACACACCACAACAAAATGGTGTGGCAGAGCGCAATAACATGGCTCTCAAGGAGATGTAAACCCGTATGTTGGAAGAAAAGGATTTGCACCCTAAGCTATGGGTTAAAGCCATTAACTGTGCTGCATACATCCAAAACATAGCTCCTCACAAAGCTTTGGATGGAAAAACACCATATGAGGCTTGGATGGGTCACAAGCCAAGTGTTTCTCATTTCAGGGTCTTTGGCTCAAAGGCTTGGGCTAGGATTCCTCCAGAGAAGAGAAAGGACTTGCAACCTCAAAGAAAGGAGTCCATCATGGTTGGATATTCTGAATATGAAAAGGGATTCAAGCTCTTTGATCCCTCATCTCAAAATACCTTCATTGAAAGGAGTTTTCAATTCAAAGAAGAACTCATGTAGGAGACCGAATTTGCTTAAGGGGAATGCTCACATCCTCCACTCCAAGATGATGTAAGAGATGAAAATATTTCTGATTTTTTTTATTATGATATTTCTAAATATGATGATGACATACATTCAGATGACGGGTCACCCATTCGGCAAAAATGGGTTGAGAAGGCCATTGACGCAGTTGGGGATTTAGTTGGAAAACCACTAGATCCTAGAAAGACTAGATCTCAATTTCACAATGCTTTCTCTGCATGTGAAGTGAATATTGTTGAGAGATTCTTCATGATGGTTGGATGTGATCCTCAAACATATTAGGAGGCATCACTTGACCCAATATGTAAAACAACCATGCAAGAAGAGTTCAACTCATTGCAAGACAATGAGACTTGGCAATTGGTTCCCTTGCCCTCCAAGAGGAAACTAGTGCAATGAAAATGGGTCTATAGGAACAAAGTGGCTACTCATGGTTAAGATATCAAGTATAAGGTCAGGTTGGTTTCCAAAAGCTTCTCTCAAGTCCAAGGAGTGGACTATACAGAGACATTTGCACCAGTTGCAAAGATGGACTCTATTAGGCTAGTTTTATCCATTGTTGCATCTAAGCACTGGGAGGTTCACCACATGGATGTGAAGAGTGCATTTATTCATGGTAAAATTCAAGAGGAGATCTATATGCAGCAAATTGAAGGTTTCATTGAGAATCATTCACTTGTATGTAGGTTAAAGAAGTTTATCTATGGCCTCAAGCAAGTCCCCATGGCTTGGTATGGCAATATGGACAATGTTTTGGTCTCGCTTGGATTTGAAAGAAGTAAATATGATCCTAATGTGTACTTGCAGTATGTTGGTGATGTATTGTAGGTCATAGTGTTGTATGTTGATTATATTTTGAATATAGGTATATGGCTAAATAAATTGGATCGATTAAGTCTTCTTTGCACATTGAATTCTCCATCACTGATCTTGGATTTTTGAAGCAATTTCTTGGATTGGAAATTGTGCAATCTGAAGCAGGGATCAGGGTGACCCAAAAAACATATGCTGCAGACCTGTTATTGAAGTTTAAAATGGATGAATGTAAGGAAACCAAGTGCCCATTCCTTTCTAGTATCAAACAAGTGAATTTGGTGCATCTCCATTGGTGGACAACTCATTATATAGATAACTATTTGGGAGCCTATTGCATCTTACACACTCTCGACCAGATTTGACATATGTTGTATGTGTTTTAGTAAGGTATATGCAGAAACCTCATGAGATCCATTGGAAAGAATCCAAAAGTATCCTTCACTATGTGCAAGGAACCAGACACTTCGGGGCACACTATGATGTTGGTTCTCCACTATAACTAGTTGGATTTACTGACTCTGATTGGGCTGGCGATCCCATTGACATCAAATCCACTTTAGGTTATGTATTCATGCTTACACATGGTACCATATGCTGGTCAAGCAAGAAACATCACACCATATCCCTCTCTTCAGTTGAGGCTGAGTACAGAGGAGCAGTGAATGCAGCTACATAATGTGTGTAGTTGCAAGGTATTTTTTAGGAACTTGGAGTTGCATTTGATTCTCCCACAGTCATTTGGTGTTACAATCAAAGTGAAATCAAGATTTACATTGATCTAGTGTAGAGATAGAGTACCAAACACATTGATATACACATGCACTACATCCGGAGCTTAGTGCATGGCCAAGTGATAGCCTTGCAGTATTGCCGATCTTCAGAGCAAACTGCTGACATTTTCACCAAGAGCTTCACAGAGAAGACATTCACCTATCTGAGATCCCTTCTTGGAGTGGGTGACACATGGTCATGGTTGATATTCACTTTCATATTTTTGGCTTCATGTCCATTTTTGAGGGGAGATTTTGTTCCCACGTGATTTTCCTCCTTACCTTGGTTTTTATGGACAAATAAAATTTCTGTTGTATGAGGTGAATTGAGCCTTAGTTTCCAAGGCCTCAATAATATTTTGGATAAGTTGTACTAAGTTAGGCTTAAGGGGGGTGTTAGATAAATAATCCACCTTAGTACCATGATCACACACATAGGTCACATTTCATCAGCTTATATTCTTTATTCCATGGTCCAAACTTAGGCTAATTGATAATTTACTGAGAGTTGAGGTGTTCCAAGTTGATCATTCTGACAACCCAGGCACCCTCATTGATGACAGTATGTCTTGGTGCTCACCCCCATCCCTAGATTTAGGGATTGTGTTAGACTTGAGGCACTAGTACATGTTTGTGGTGGTTTTTGGCCTTCCTTGGGCATTTATTTCCTCCTTAAGCCACTCCCACTCACCCATGTGCTCACCGATGCCTAACATGCTTCCATTTATGTTCCATCATGTCTCACCCTCATTCACACTAGCAGTCATGACTGTTTGGGATGATTAGGAAGCTGATTGGTCGACCTAGGGGGATTTGAGGGTCAAATCATGAGCTGACACTTGTATGCATCCAGATGGCCTCCAAGGCCTCACGATTTTTCCCTATTGTATTATATACATGTTCCAGACATATTTACATGTTGGACAACCATAATAATATATGTTATTGACTTTATTTGTGTATGTTATTTTCACTCTTTCAACTGTTTTGTGCATATTCTCTGCATATTTTGTGAGTAATATCGAATTGTGAGAATCTAGTTGGCTCTTAGATCCTACTGTGAATCAATTCTCACACTCATGATGAATATCTATTCCCAAATATTTATAATGAGTCTCTTCGTCCAAGTTGTTGTTGTCATACATGAAATTATCATAAGTGATCTTTTGGGATTTGATTATCATAACCTTTTTTTTTATTGCTAATGTTAACACTCATAAGCAAACTAGAGAAAAAATCCTTGAAAAGTTTTAGTTGCTTGTCATCGAATCTCTTGGCCATCATATCCATACTAGAACAAAAATACTTGAGAAGTTTTTGTTGAGATCCAAACTGGTGGTCATAAGAACAATATCACCAACATAAAAAAAAGAATGATGAGTATAACAACCAAAATAACATGTGTCTCTTCCAAACATCATGTTACTTGAGGTGTAAAATAAAACATGCAAAATAATAAGTAAAAGTGAAATAAAACATGCAAAATAATAAAAACAGTAAGATTTTGTAAGTGAAGAAATTTCCTTTCCTTTATTTAAAATATTATCTCTAAAATTTTGGTAACATGGTATTTTAAACTAACATTTTAGAATTCATATATTAATATAGTTTTTTTTAAATAAATAATTTGAATTCAATGTACATTAATGTAAATTTTGATACAAAGATATAAAAACTTGACATATAAAATAAAACATGCAAAATAATAAGTAAAAATGAAATAAAAACCTGCAAAATAATAAGTAAAAATGAGATAAAAACCTGCAAAATAATAAAAACACTAAGATTTTGTAATTGAAGAATTTTCCTTTTCTTTATTGAAAATTTTATCTCTAAAATTTTGGCGCATGGTATTTTAAACTAACATTTTGGGATTCATATATTAATATAGTTTTTTTTTAAATAAATAGTTTAAGTTTAATGTACATTTGATACAAAGATATAACTTAAAATAGAATAATTAAATTATTTACATAGATATAATTTAAAATAAAATAATTAAGTAAAAATAAAATAATTAAGAGATATATATATGGGGAGTAGTGGTTGTGAGATTGGTGGTTGCACTTTCCACTAGGGTTCGAATCTTGTCCAGGACATTTGCTCCTTGGGAGCCCTTACATGTAATCAAATATTAGGCTGGTGAGCCTAGATATTTTCCAAGGTGGATGTAGCCATGGTGTAAACCGGGCTTCCAATCAAAATAGTTATATGTTATTCTTTTATATTATTTTCCAATATACAATGCGATGTGATACAGCTTGAAAAAAAAAGCTAAATCAAGAAAAACAACCGAGAGAGTTTTGTTGATTTCATCAACTCCTCGTTCCAAGTGAAATATATCACGTGGATATGCAGATGTGTCCATATGTGAAGAAATCCCTGCGTTACCAGCATCATCATTAAGCACCCAAGGTGGGCTGGATATCGAATTGAATTGGAGTTAAATATAATGTTCTCACAACATGATGTTTCCACAGTTCAATCCACAGGCTGCCCTAACAGGAAAACAATTCTTCATTCAAATTCATATTGATCTATTGTTCCCGTCTTCACATGGCTTCATGATTCATCTAGTATTCAAAAATAACTTTGATTAATTGGGTTTGATCTTTCTGGACGAAGTAACGGAGCTAGATAGTGTTCTACTAACAGGAACATGAAGCTGGCCCCTAGGGTTTGATCTTTCTTGAGACGGACTAGGAATTAATGCAGGAGCCCCTAAGGCAAATAACGACATCTGCATTTTATCTTGATTGCCCTCATCAATTTCTATGACTGCCGGATTGGAGAAGTGCATGTACCTCATCATGCTAACTGCTGGAAAAATCTTTCCATGAGAGTTTTCATCATCTGCGCCACCTTCTTCCTGGAGATTAGAAATAGACAAGAAGCCGCTGAGTGAAGGAGATTGGTATTGCTGCGGCCACTGAAACTGGCGATGGCAAGATCTGCAGGTTATTTCCGGAGGACTTATTGTGGCCTCAGCTATCTCTCTGGTTGCCTTGTCTTTCAGGAGTCGAGCTTTATCAAGCTCTGCGTGAGCCTGCTCTCTCATTTTCTTTGCTCGTTCAAATTCTATATCTGCTAATTCCAGCTGCCTTTTGGCCACCCTTCGTACATGTTCTGCATAAGCTATTTCATCGTATGCCACCCTCATCATCAGATTTTTTTGTTGTTCCGTTTCCTCCTTAATCCTCTCGGGACCCCCCTCGTATAATTTGTTTTCTGTGATCTCAGTACCGAGTCCAATAGATAACTGCAAGCGAGGAGAACTTATGGCTTCTGCTGGCTTTGAATATGGCTGCGAAAATTCAGAGGTTTCAGATGCTCCTTGTTGCTTGGAAGGCATAAATTGAAGCTCTTGTCTTTGCTCCACAGACGACGAACTAGGCTCCAGCCTCCCACAATCAATACCTCTTGACACAGTTGCAGTGAAAAGGCCAACTGTCTCAGTGGCATTGAATGTATTCAAACTGCTTATTCTGGTGGATGAACAGGGCATAGATAACTGACCATCATCAGCCATCTTCTCTTTAGTTGCAGTGCAATCGTCTTGGTGTTCAATGAAGCTTTCAACTCTACATTGAGAACATACTTATACTTCAAATCAAGAGCATAAGCAGAAGGAGATTATATGCTATATTTTAGCAAACTTGATTTGTCAATCACTATTCACACAACTTTATATAGAAACTTTCTCCTCTATGATGTAAGATGTAAGCAGAAATAGGTAGATTATTGTGAAAAAGATTATTAGTTTGATGAACTCTCAGTGCAAATAGAAGAAGATGATTGAATGAATTAGTTGAAAGAAGAATAATGGCCAGTTGCTGACATTTAACTAGGTATTTATCAGGCACAAAATTTTATGACTATGTTAAAACATAACTTACACATACATATATTTTATATATTGGCCAAATAAAAATGGATAAATATAACATAAATTTGATTATAGATATATATGACTATGTTAAAACACAACTTACACATATTTTATATATTCGCAAAATAAAATTGATAAATATAACATAAATTTGATTTTATATATATATATAAACATGTTGGACATTAAAACACGATGTACATTAGTTTGATTTATAAATATGATTGTAATATACAACTGGTGAATATTAATAGGTTACAAATAAATTATTTACATAAAATTCATAATATCAATCTAACTTGTTGTTTCTTGTTGTTTCTGAAAACTAATATGTACCAATAAGTTATGTATATGCAATCCATGACAATATATTTGTTTTATTTTAGAACAATTTAAGAAATCCACTTTTTTAGCCCACTCCAAATTCTAAAATATAAAATATAAACATTGATCCATCTAATTAAACAATATTCTAAACTATACATACTTATCAATCTAGCCCACTCCAAATTCTAAAATATAAACAAGGATCCATCTAATTAAACAATATTCTAAACTATAAATACTTATCAATCTAATTAAACAATAACATAAGCTAGATATTGCTTTTATTTAATTATTTGAAAACATAAAATTAATGTATATAAATTACCATTTACAAATATGATTGTAATATACATTAAAAAACAATGCATCCTAGCTGATATTGTTTTTATTTGATTGATTGTTGGAAAACATGAGATTGAATTGAACAAATATAATCTAAGTAAAACATTATATTTTTTTAATTATATAAGGAAAATATTATAATGTTATAAGATTTGAGTAAATTAAATAAAACATGAGATTGAATTGAACAAATACAATCTAACTAAAAAATTTAAGGATAACATTATAATGTTATACAGATTTGAGTAATTTCTACAGCCTAGTAAATTTGTAAACAAAATTAATAAATCTCTATATTAAAATAGTTTCTTAATTGTAAGCAGCTAAGTGATCTTGAAAACTTGAATCCAGATCAATATTTCTGAATACAAAAGAAAATGTAAATCATAACTCTAAACCTAACATTTTTTTCCTTCAGATAATGCCATGAATCCTACACTATCTTCGGAAACTTAAAGAGAAACCGTAAATCTAAATAGTACAAATATATACCTTGAAAATACTCGACCACAGTCGCAAGTGTGTCCTCTGGTGCCGCACGTTTTGAGATGTGCTTTATAATCGGATTGTACCGCGTAGGCTTTGGAGCATTTTTCACATGTCCACTGTTTGCTGCTACTGTGTTTCCTGCGAAAATGTTTTTTGATGCCGACCAGGTCTCCCAGCGCGTGAGAAGGACTGTGGTGGAGGCATGTTGGTTCCGGGCAAACAAACACTCGTTTATTTCGTGCATCGGTTGTCTCTCGTTTCAATAATTTCCATGGAACCTTATGCCTGCGTCTGTGCATCTGAAGGTTTTGGTCCCTCTGAAATCCCTGCTCGCATATCTCGCACACATATCTGTCTGATTCCATCAATGTCTTGGGCGACAATGAAACCACCTCTGCTTCAGGATCTGCACAAATATAATAAATTATAGGATGAAGGATTCTGCCCTATACAATACATGAATCAAGGGATTAAATCCAAATCTGCTTAATTATGGGATGAAGGATTCTGCCCTATACAATATATGAATCAAGGAATTAAATCCAAATCTGCTTCAGGATAAAGGATTCTGTCGTATGAAATACATGAATCGAGGATTCTGTCGTATGAAATACATGAATCGAAGGGCTGAAATCCAAATCTCGTTTTAATGGCAGTGCTATTTGTGATTTCCAACTTGGGCAGTAAGAAATGTTTGATAATAATGTTTTTGGAATAGTTTCTCATTTTAACTTTTGAAATTTTATTAGGGTTCATCGTTAAGATTGATTTCATTCATTTTCAAGATAGACCACAATAAGAAGTGTTTGATGATAATGTTTTTAAGACTACTGTGTTTGAATTTCTCATATTGATATTTTGAACTACATCATTATAAAAGTATTCGTTGAATTATTTTGTCAAAAGGTCAGGGTTCTGTCACTTCAAAATTTATTCATTATTGAATCTAAGTTATTCACAGTAAATTCCTACCAGCACAGCTCAACAGACGAAACCAAAACCTTAGGTAAAATCCATATCATTTGAAAAAAGTGTGAAAATGTTTCAGGAATAGCTGTGTTTGAGTTTTTCATATTAACCTTTCTCAGTTTAATTGAATATTCATCTTCAAGATTGATGAGCCAGATGAGGTAATTCATTCATACAAGAAAATTGAACACAACTATTCCTGAAACATTATCTATGATTCTATTCAGCAATTTTTTTGGGTTCGAAGCCATATTTCATAATCCCTGTGGTAAACATAGCTCAACTGAACAAAAACTTCCAGAAAATGCATATGCCTTGAAAAACTTTTGATCAACCCCAACGTACCGGGTGTTCCAGCTGGACGACGCATTCGCTTGTTGCTTGTTTCATGTGAAACGGGAGGTACAGACGATTTGTTATAAGATTGTTGGGAAATAGATTGCGAAGGTGATGAGGGGCCATGAAGAAGCCTGGCCGAGTTAGCAGAGCTGCAAGGCGTGCCTGGTTCTGTCAATATCTCCGCCATTTGTTCCAAGAAGAGAGCTGATCCCCACACATTAATGGACACATAATTCATATAATTTCCATACTTTTATTCTCTCTTGAAACGTGATCAGTACTGCTCTTACATTCATGTCAATCCCTATGAATATGAATCTGGTAAAGGCATCCCTAAAATCAGTGGTAGAAGGGAAAGAATAATAAATCACTTGAGATTACCAGTGAAAACACAAAACTGAAACTGGGAAAACACAATTATATAGCATCCTGTTCATTCCACAGTACTGAAACTGGAAAAAAACACAAATATATAGCATCCTGTTCATTTCCCCGAAATCGGATTTATTTTATCCAAACCTAATCCCACACACAAGCCCCATGAAACTGATCATAGCAACCTTGTGTGTCAAGCAAAATCCAAGTATGCTGCACGTGGAGAGAAGCCGTCAGAATTCAAACCGACCTTTACAACTTAGGAAAGTGATTTGACAAGTATAGATCGTAAGCAAATTCAAATTTAAAGAGGATTTGTGTGTGGCTTAGGCCAAGTGAAAGCAAATATAATTTTGACAAATGGATGATGGGCATTAAAGTCAAAAGTTATAATTGCTCGCTTTGCAACTTTTGTTTCATTCGGAGCTGGGCGGACAATAGGACTTTAGTCCATGGGACACTTCACTTTTTCCTGGTTATGGGCCCTTCTATTAATGCCGGCCATAAGAAAGTGTGGACCCTTGTTCACATTCACATGGCCTTCCATTTTAATACAAACAAAATTCATTTTCATGTGGTGTAAACCCTTTGAGGCAGAATTGTCTGTCAGCAGTGTCTCTGAAAACTTACAGCTCCAGCTGGTAAAGCTAGTGCTGAGGGGTTGCAATGATATTAGCAGGTGATGTTGTCCAGTCTGCCACTCCTTTTTTTCAGTGTCTTATCTGCCTCTGCTTGTTGATTCATACATCTATTCATTAAAATTAATTCCAGATCATAGATTACAATATATCACCTACTGCTTCCACAGCAAAATCTGATGGAATGAAAAGTCCGTACAAATTGAGGAACATTTTGTTTGTTTCTAATTTATTTGATATTGGCCTTATTGCTAGTGTCCAAATGTGGGTGAAATGACAAATTAGACGTTGTGATTTTCTATCCAGCAGTGCCTCCCAGTCTTGATTCAGCCTATTAAGATAAAATAATGCCACTTTGCCAGGAGATAAAGTTTTAAAAGCTCAGACTTTTTCTCTCTGAATGTAACTACCAATATTATCATGCTATGCCATGTTCAAAACTGTTTCTTATAAAGCCATTACACTTAAGAAGCGAGGTGCTCAATGGTCTGGGTGGTGGTCATCTCTGGACACTTTGGTTATGCATCTAATCTTAATTAGTGATTGATGAGCATCTATAATCCTATTTAGTGGTGTATTTTTTTTGTTTATTTTATATTTATATATATATAATTTTATTAATAAATAGTTAATAATATTAAATAAAATTGTTTCATATTTATATATATAAATATGATTTGTATAATTTGTTGTTAATTTGAGAAGGTTTTGGTAAATATATTATAGTTTATATAATTTGTTACTATTTTGACAAGGGTTTTTGTTTCATTATGATAAATGATTTTGATGATGCTTTGGATTCATTATCAAGATAATAAAAAATATATATAGAAAAAAAAAGCTGTTCTTATCACTTAGTAATTTGTTGTTGGGAAGCTTCCACAATATGATATCTTGTTTGAGATGGCTACCTGATTCATGTATCATATCTTGTTTGAGATGGCTTCTTCATTCACTCTATGAGATGATTTTGATTGACTTTTAGACTAAGCATCTCTCATCAAGATAAAGGAAAGAAAAAATAAATTACATAAATTTAAAATAGCATAAAATATTAAACTTACATATGCTGATGTTAATATTACATAGATAATAATAAATGTAAATGTCAATATTATATATATTAAAAGTTTTATTTACAAATTTTACAAAAAAATATTATTGAAGTTTTCTATGATTAATTTAAATGTTTTAAGATAAAAAATAATAATATATTTATTTATTTATACATAATAAATTAATTATATCTATAAATTCTTAGACTTATGTAAAGTATATCTTTTATATTAATAAAATATTATCATAAATTTCTATAGGTGTAGTTTAAAGAGGTTATTTATTTTTATTGTATTTTTTTGTTTTTTCTGTAATATTTTTAAGTAAATCAGGTAACTATTTATAGGAATTTGATATAACAATGATTAAACTTGCATGATTTGGTTACCCCAAAGGTTTATGACAATATGAATCTATTTTTACACTTTAAAAAACAATTTAAATTACAGAACCATTTAAATTCAAGAAAAAAACAGAATTGAAACCACAATATAATAATGAATTTAAGTTGATTTGTTTTGTATGCTCATTGTATGGACAATATATATGTCACCTACACAGTCAAACTCTGGGCTTAATACAGACAAAATGGACATTACAAACACTGTATAATATTTAGTTCAGTTATATTATAATTTTTGAAAATTTAAAAATAAGATGTATATATGTTAATTTAAATCATTTAATTAAAATATAATTAGCTTTGTAATAATATATTTATTAATACAGTTTCAATAGAATTTAAAATTCTAAATATAATATAAATTCATGTTAATATTATTAAAATTTGTGAAAATATATTTTGTAATAATATATTTATTAATACAGTTTCAATAGAATTTATTATTTTAAATATAATATAAATTCATGTTAATATTATTAAAATTTGTGAAAATATATTTATTAATATAATTACAATATAAGTTAATTTAAATATAATATAAATTAATGTAATAAAATCTAAATATATAGTATAAATCCATGCTATTTTTATTAAAGTTTATCTCTTTTATGTCTCACTTTTACAAAGCACCTTGCTTTGTTAAAAACAACAATAAAATGAACATACAAGAAACTGTATAAAGGACTATCGTACATGTTGAATACTGTGTGCTCTGCTTCATCATTAATTTGATTTATTACGTGAGTAAATGCATTTGAAGACTTTCGTATATTATATGTTTTTTTAAATGGTTGAGAAAATCTCATTTTAATGAGACTTTGATATAGCAAATAATTTACAGGAATATAGGTCCAGGTGGTATCAGAAAGAGGAGTAGGTTTAAATTGAAGCCTGAAGAAATGTCAACAATGCTTTAATGAATTTGCTGTTTAATAGTGGAAATGTCATGTGTTTTGATTGATTTAATGAAGTTCTTTCAAGTCATTTGACTTATTATATGCTTTTTTATAAAAATGGTTTGGAATTTTTTTTAGAATTTAACAAAGCAAAAAAACATACAGGAATATATATAGTTCTTTTAAAGAATTTTCAATGTTTGAGTTATTTCTGAAGCTCAACAAACCTCTGGGACCTACCACAGAAAAAAAAAAAAAGAGTTATACCCTTAAACCTTTGACTTGTGAAATTATCCCATACATCTCAAAAACTACCCAATTTTCTCTATGGCTTTGTCATTCCCTGCTGTGAGACAGGAGTAATATGAAGAAATGTGAACAATGCTGTAATGACTTCGTTGTTTGTTAGTGGAAACATGTACATTGTTTTAATGACTTCGTTGTTTGTTAGTGCATTTAAAATGGAAACACTGCAGAGGGAAAATTGAAAAGAATATGTAATACAGCTGCACTCCTTTATGTTTGAAAAGAAAAGTTAAAGAGGCACAGAACATAATTGAATTTTTATTAACGCCTGCGAGAGCTTATGGGACCACCTGCAGCTTACTTGAACGTTTTTTTTGTTTATTTAGTCTCATTCGACAAAGGCTGCCGAGTTTCTTTTGGAACATGGAGGACTGTGGATCAGTTGTGCGCATAGGACAATTGGAAATTATATGCTTTCTCACAAAAAGAAAAAGAAAAGGTAGACACACAGACAGACAGAGAGAGTATCTCATTACTTTCTTGAATAGAACAAGATGTTGTTGGGCTTTGACAACGCGGGCCAGCAAGTCAAACCTGATTATATCAATTAAAAAATAACGAAAAGAGAAACGCGGGCACCATTGAGGCCTATCCTAATGCTACCTGCTCTGCAATGCAACTTTTTCTCCCATTTTCTTTCAAGTCTTGCAGGCAGCTCGGTGCTGCATTCCCTGTGGGGTATTGTCGAATCAACCAAGTGGGGACGGTGGATTTCAGCAGATCTGATGAGCAGCAGTGTGGGCTCACCAGATCACGTCTCACACCCACTAGTCTCTCGAGTTGTCTTATCTGCAGGTACACTTAACTAATCCCCACTTGCTTCAAAGCCTAACCATCAACCATGGGAGGCCGGTAATAAAACAAGTCAATTAATACAGTATAAGAGTAAAGAGCTGACGATTTTGGAGAAACCCTAAATATATCATTCATTATTATTATTATACAGTATAAGTATAAGAGTACAAGAGCTGAGGATTTTGGAGAAACCCTATTCATTATTATACAGAATAAGAGCTGAGGATTTGAGAGAACTACTATATATATATTATCGTAGATTTTGTGAAAGATTACAAGAGTTAAGGATATATATCGTAGATTTTGTGAAAGATTACAAGAGTTAAGGATTTTGGAGAACCCTAAATTTGAATGCTAACATAGTTTATAAAACTATGAATATATCATTGTTATTTAATATATTGTTAAGGATTTTGGAGAAACCCTAAATTTAAATATTAAAATAGTTTATAAAATTATGAATGTATTATTGGTATTCATATTCTATATCGTGTACTAGATACATGCCATTCCTTCCTTTTCCTTGCCCATGTTCAAAATAAATGATCGGAAAATAGAGATCGCAGGGAGGGGAGATGAGGAAAATAACTAAGCCCCAATCAAGAATGAGTCGCATCGCAGCAGTCTGATCACAGGTCACTGGTATAGTTAGCACTGGCCAATAATGAACAGGAAATCCGTGAGTTCGAGCTAAACAATACCAGGTCACAGCAGAATAGTGGCATTAATGGGCTAGCACCGATCACTCCACCATCCAATATATTATTAAGAGCATAAGAGCTGAGGATTTTGGAGAAACACTATATATATCATTATTATCACAGATTTTGTGAAAGAATACAAAAGTTAAGGATTTTGGAGAAACCCTAAATTTGAATGTTAAAGTAGTTTATAAAACTAGGATTATATCATTGTTATCCAATATATCCGTTAAGAGAGCAAGAGTTGAGGGTTTTGGAAAAACCCTATATATATCCTTATTATAATAGATTTGTGAAAGAATACAAGAGCTGAGGATTTTGGAGAAACCCTAAACTTGAATGTTAAAATAGTTTATAAAACTGTGAATATATCATTGTTATCACATATATATTGTTAAGAGTACACAAGAGGTGAGGATTTTGGAGAAACCTTCTATATATCATTATTATCATAGCTTTTGTGAAAGAATACAAGATTTGAGGATTTTGGAGAAATTAGTATAACAGTAAAAGAGTAAAGAGATGAGGATTTTGGAGAAACCCTATTCATTATTATACAGTGTAAGAGTATAAGAGCTGAGGATTTTGGAGAAACACTATATATATCATTATTATCACAGATTTTGTGAAAGAATACAAGAGTTAAGGATTTTGGAGAAACCCTAAATTTGAATGTTAAAATAGTTTATAAAACTATGAACATATCATTGGATTTTGCAAAAACCCTATATATATCATTATTATAATAGATTTGTGAAAGAATACAAGAGCTCACTATTTTGTAGAAACCCTAAATTTGAATGTTAACATAGTTTATAAAATTAAATATATCATTGTTATCACATATATATTGTTGAGAGTACAAGAGCTGAGGATTTTGGAGAAACCATATATATATATATATCATTATTATTATAGATTTTGTGAAAGAATACAAGATCTAAAGATTTTGGAGAAATTAATATAACATTATAAGAGTAAAAAGCTTAGGATTTTGGAGAAACCCTAAATATATCACTCATTATTATACACTATAAGAGTACAAGAGCTGCTTATTTTGGAGAAATCCTATTCATTATTATAGAGTATAAGAGGAGTATAAGAGCTGGCCATTTTGGAGAAACCCTATATATATATCATTATTATAATAGATCAAGAGCTGACCATTTTGGAGAAACCCTAAATTTGAAGTTTAAAATAGTTTATAAAAGTGTGAATATATCATTGTTATCACATATATATTGTTAAGAGTAGAAGAGCTAAGGATTTTGGAGAAACTTTATATATATCATTATTATCACAAATTTTGTGAAAAAATAATATATTGTTAAGAGTACAAGAGCTCACGATTTTCGAGAAACTTTATATATATCATTATTATCACAGATTTTGTGAAAAAATACAAGATGTGAGAATTTTGGAGAAATCTTAAATTTGAATGTTAAAATAGTTTATAGAATTATGAATATATTATTGGAGAAATCATAAATTTGAATGTTAAAATAGTTTATAAAATTATGAATATATCATTGTTATCCAATATATTGTTAAAAGTATAAGAAATGAGGATTTTGGAGAAACCCTACATATATTATTATTAATTTGTGAAAAAATACAAGAGCTAAGGATTTTGGAGAAACCTTAACTTTGAATGTTAAAATAGTTTATAAAACTATGCATATATCATTGTTATCATATATATTGTTAAGAGTATAAAAGTTGAGGATTTTAAAGAAACCTTACATATATCATTATTATCACAGATTTTGTGTAAAAATACAAGAGCTAAGGATTTTGGAAAAACCCTAAATTTGAATTTTAAAATAGTTTATAAAACTATAAATATATATTATTGTCAAATATATTGCTAAAAATATAAAAATTGACCATTTTGAAGAAACCCTACATATATCATTTTTATCATAAATTTGTGAAAGAATTTGGAGAAACCCAGCCGGGGATTTTGGAGAAACCCTAAATTAAAATATTAAAATAGTTTTTTTTCGAGAAGAAAATATCAGTTCCTTGTTATTCAATAGAATCAAAGGTAACCTCCTTACATCATCAAGAAAATATTTTCACATGGCAACTCCACAACAAAAATATGCATTGCCTCATAGTCTCATAACAGAGTATCAACAATAAAAAAAGGATCCGCCAATAGGTGAAAATAGGTTCTATTACCCTCACCCATTCTCCACCTGTTACCACCATGTTACTGAGAGGACAAGTCTAGTCAAATGGTTGATCCAGAGAAGCACTTTTGGGTGTGTCATCAATACAAGAGAGGACAAGTCCACCTATGACATCATAGAAGCCCTTATGATGATTGTTATAGAAAGGCTAAGTTTTTGGAGCTTGAGATATTGATGAAGTTGAAATTGGAAATCACATCCTAGGGAAAATGTCTCGTGTTCAATTAGTGTGAACACCTAATCGTAAGGATCACATGGGGGTTTTACTAAGTAAGCAATATTATAGTATTCGAGAAAAAATGGAAGCAATATATTACCTTGTATATAAGTGTCAAGAGATATTTCAATATATTAAAAACATATACATATGAGGGGGGTTTATAGTTATGTATTTATGGAGTTGAATACATATGGGGGGGGCAAATAGGTAATCTATGTTTGAAGTTGGTGTGAATATGACAGTGTGAAGTTAGATTAGTGTTTGGACAATTATGATTTGTGTGTGAAGATGATGTGAATCCAATTGTGTTTGGAGTCATAGTGGTGTTTGAAAAAGCATGATTTGTGTATGAATGTGGTGTGAAGTCGATTGAAAAGATTGTTGGAAATCCTGAGAGATGGGGTGAATCAATGTTTCGCAATAATTCCAATTACAATCATGAACTAACACATATAAAAATTAACCATTCACCATCACATAAACCATACTCAGTACACAATATATTTTAATTGGAAACATAAATGGGAGAAAAACCACCAAATACTTTTCTTATGTCATGTCAAGATTATGTGTTTACCAACTCCAACTGGAAGGAAGATCAAACTCCCTATTTATTCTAGCACCAACTAGAAGGAGGCTTGTTGGAGGAGCTAGTCGGTAAGCCGACTAAAGTCGATAATACGACTAAGTCGATCGGCCGATTGGTTAGAGATTAGGTCGGCCACCTAAGTTCGTGGGGTTGATCGAACTGACAGGTAGTTATTTGCAACTCTTTGTAAATGATATATATTAGGCTATTGAGCCAGATGAGAAGTGGGTTCAGTTTTGTGTATTGTATGGACTCTTGTGTTATAGTATAATCTGTTATTCTTACACTTGTGTTATTGTCTCTTGTCTCTCATATGTCTATATTCTTTTAATGTGTATTATTGGTAACCCTTTGTGATCTATGAGATTACAACATTGGTTCCATTGCTGGTAGTACATATCTGAGATGAATACAAGCAGATGATATCAGAGCAGGAAATTAAGAACTAGTGGGAGCGCAAGATAGCAAGTTATTTGCAAAATTACGCGCGAAGAAACAGATTAACGACTTCTCAGGAAAAAGAAAGATTCTTTACTGAAACCCATGAGAAATTCGTAGAATCGGTACCCGAGCTCTTGAAGAAACTTCTGGATGAAAAATATGGAAGCGAATAAAGAACAATAGCTACTAGAGAAACTGATTCAAGGGGGAAGAAAAAACCTGTCGGAGTGGTTTGAAAAGATCACCAACAATTTCTACGAGGAGCAAGCTATAGAAGAAAGAAAATCGGTAGAAACCATTCAGAAGAAATTATATACAGACCTTACCAAGTAGTTCTTGTGATCCCTACCAACCTTTTTGTTCAAGTTCCCGATAGAAAAAGGAGTGGGTCATATTGTCGAACCTAGTCCATCACTATGCGAACCGCCACAAAATACCAATTGGGTGGAGAAACAAATGAAGTGGGATAAATTCATTGCTGAAAGGGAGTGGGAATATTTCCTAAGAAAGTAAACAGAACTATCCAAGCTTTCTAAAGTGTCGGGTAGGCAATGGGGGGGTAGCTGGTCGTATGTCGGGGTAAAGAAAAAGGGATTCTAGTCGACTAAAAAGACATACCATCACCAACAATGAAAAGTCGACCTAAAAAGGAAATCGAATGGATAGTGATACACAAAGGTACAATGGATTTACAGAAGATAGAGAGGGAGAAGAGGCTGAAAAGGAGGGAAGAAAGAAGAGAAAAAGCTATAGCACTACAAAGAGGAATGAGTACTAGGGTGACAGACCAAGAAAGAAATTCACCAGAGTTGGGTCATGATCGACAGGAAGAAGGCATCGATGAAGAAGTGTCACCCATGGAAGAAGATTTGTGGATAGAGAAGCGCGAAGCTCTCCAAATAGAAGTACCCCAAGAGATAAGACCTCTGTCTCCAATGAATTCGAGTACTAGAATACAAGCCATTGTCGAAGAGGACCAGAGACTAAGAGCTTGTGAGTTTGGTATATGGAGCTGACTAGACAACGAAGTAAATGATGATAATCATCTAGTGATCCGTCGATTAGAGGAAGGAGACTAGTTCACGCTTTAGGCGTACCCCTCCAACTAAAGTATCCATTTACTTTACCCGACACATGAAGGAGCACCCCCCTTCCAAATACAGCTTTGGAGAATATAGAAAAATCTGACCTGCAGACAAATAATTGCAGTTGGACATCGACAAGAGAAGTCGACCTCGACCGACTGCTTGTCGGAGAAGAAAAGACAAACAAATAATCGATGCAAACGATATTTCTGTCGAAAACATCTCTGCACAAAAAGACAAACAAAACGTCTCGTTACCCCCACCACCGCCACCTCATGAAGAAGATAGCGACAACGAATCTGAAATGGGTCATGGATCAGTGCATATCCCTCTATATGAGGGCGACGAAGATCCCAGATGACATTGGTTCATCTGTGAGTCGACATGGGAGGCAAACCAGGTTACAGCAGAAGATAGACAAATGGCGCAGTTCGCTGGTGCTTTGAGGAAAAGAGCTCTAACATGGTATATGACCTTTACTGAGAGAACCCCCAACGCATCCAAGGCAGAAATTAAAGCACAATTTTTATTGTTCTTTAAAAATCCAGATGATAAACATCTGGAAGCTAAAAAGTTAAAGACAACCTCGCAAAAACCAACAGAATCCGTCCGAGAGTACGACAAATGCTGGAAAGACCTTCTCAGCCAGCTCGATTATGTAATTAACTAACAATTGTTAATTTAGTGGTTTCTTGCAGGTCTTTCACAGAAAATTTGGCGGCATATAAGCTTGGAGACATTCAATACATATGAATATGCACTTACTAAAGCCTCACAAGTGGAGATGGATAAAGACTTCCCAGCATATCCCATGGATACTAGACTAGAAGAACAACTCGAGATCATGCAGAAATATTTAAAAGAGATAAACCTTAAGAGTCAGGACATTTGGTGCATGAAATGCTCAATGACCGAACATTCAAAAGATAACTGTCGACAGGACATCAGCCAACAGGACGTTCGATTTGTGCAAACAAAATGTTTTTGCGACATTTGGCAATAACATGGAGAACACACCACAAAATATTTCCTGTTTAACATGAAGAATGGTAAAGCATCTTGGTGTGCAATCTGTGAAACTAAAAATCATACCACCGCCGACTACCACCTAAACCTAAAAAATCGGCAAAATTACTAGGCAGTCTATCAGACGAACGCAGTTGCGCAAAACAATGAGAACAATCAATGAAGCAATGCTCAAAGTGAGCAAAATAATCAAAGGTACGATGGTCATCGATATGAGTGCCGGTTTGACAACTGACGTGGAGGATATGGAGGTCGAGGGTGATTCTTTGGGAATCGTGACAACCGACCACATTAGCCCATCCAATGTTTCACGTGCTACAAAGAAGGTCACCGATACGCAGACTGTCCATACAAGGAAAAAAATGACTTAAAATTCTATACTACCTATGGAGTAGGGGATCACTCATTAGAGGATTGCCCTACTATGCTTGAAAAAATAAATAAAAAGAATAATGTTAATGTCTTGTCTTGCGTGCAAAAACATGATATTATCAATACAAAGAATTTGCATATAGTAACCCGACAAGGGACAAAAATTGGGAATGATAATCCATGAATAAGGAAGATAAAAGAAAAGAATGATTATCCTAACCCAGTTAAACAAAAACAATTGTATAAAGACGCAACAAATGTATTTAGAGAATTTGCTCGATAGGAAGAAGCTGACGATAATCAACAAAGAACAATAAAATAGTTAATACACTTAGTACAAAATGATAAAATGGTATCTCAATTAATCGACTTATTGTGTAAAATAAAACACAACAATAACATAGAAAAACAAACAAAAAATATTTGCAACCTAAACCAAAAAGACAAAAGTGATGCCGACCCACTTGTCGACCTAGAAATTGAAGGATACCATGTCCGACAAGTTGTGCTCGACTTTGGGTCACAATTTAACATTATGAGTTGTGACACTTGTGAATAGTTGGGTAGACCTCGACTATATGAGTCAAGCATATACCTGAAATTAGCCGACCAAGGCCTGATTGAACCTATCGGAGTCTGGAAAAATTTCGACATGACAATAAAAGGAATATCGACCAAAGTCAATTTTGAAATCATTGACCATAAGGAAGGATCTAGCTCCTTCCCAGCATTAGTAGGTCGAACTTGGGGAAGAAAAATGAAAGCCTCGATATCCTTAGACAAGGAAAGGATAAAACTAAAAGGGAATGGACAAAAATTCATAGTACCTATCCATCCATCCCAAGGATAACCTTGGATAGAACCTATTGATGAAGAAGTTGACATCCAACAACTATATTAGATACAAAACAATGAGGACTACACAGAACCGAATGTTTATGGTGAACTACACTTAGGGAATCAAGATTTAGTAGGTTACAACTCAGACACAGAATTATATGATTGGGAAGTTGAGAACTACAAAACACAAGTAAGAGGATGCTGGATCATTCAAAAAGTACAAAAGAAACCAGTCTGACAATGCTTCGTGGTGTCCAACATCCCAAAAATATTTGAAAAGAAAACCAGGGAATATCCTACCTTGAAACCAACAAATGTAAATATCACACAAGTCCCAAGATATAAAGAAAGAGAATCACCAGCTATGCACATAGAACACATATCTAGGAACATTGGTGAACATGGCTGACTCCAAATCCTAGTGGAAACTTTCACAGGACAATCTGCTAGATGGTGGGATACCCATCAATCAAGACTGTATACATGGACAACAACTTCAACTTATTTTATAGAAAGATTCAGAGGAAAATTGTTAACCAATCAAACCCAAATACCTATATTTATCCAAGGATAGGAGCCAGAAGATCACATAAGAACATGTGAAAAAGAATGGAAAAGACTTGGGTATAAGGATGAACATACATGGCCACACCTGTTTCCATCGATGCTATCCGACTTACCAAACAAATGGTACAAAATGGAAGAAGCTCGGGGTGAAACATTCCTATGGCATGAAATTAGAGAAAATTTTATCAAAGACTTCAGTTTTATACCACAAGACGAAAAATTAGTCGAAACTACAAAAAAAATTAAGGCATTTGTGGGATCGACCGCGAACAAAAACCTAATACAAAATCAGGATCGACCAACAATAAACTGCAATAATATACAAACCGAGACAATACCACAATCAACAAGACTACAAATGGAAAATGAAAATCTGGAAGGGAAAAGCTTTAGATAGAAATCAAACCATGCCAAAACGACAAAACCAATTCGCACAGTGCTCAAAGTCGAGACAACCGACAAAGAAGACACCGACCAAATGACTGCAGCAGACTTTCCTGCTACATTTTCATAGTTTAAATAAGGGAGTCAACCAATCAATGAAATCAAAGCACCTGAATGGTTAGACGCTAAAGTGAAAACTAAAGAAGTCAACATATCAAATGATGATTGACCAAAAATAGAAAAAATCGGAGACTATTGGAGTGAAGAACAAACAACAGAAATAGTAAACCTACTAAAAGAATTCCAAGATGTATTTTCTAGAGACTACAAGGATCTCAAAGGTCTAGTACATGAAATGGGTGAAATGAAGATCGACATTAAACCTGATGTCCGACCTGTAAAGAAAAGACCATATAAACTAGCTCATAAATACAAAGAGATAGTCAAGAAAGATATTGATAACATGCTTGCAGCAGGAATTATCTACCTTATTGACCAATCAGAATGGGCAAGTCCAATGGTTGTTCAACCAAAGAAACATGATCCAACCAAGCTAAGGATCTGTGTCGACTTCAGAGACCTTAATAAAGTTACATTAACAGACCCATTTTCGACACCTTATGCAGATGAAATCTTAAATGAGGTTGCAGGACATGAATGCTACTTGTTTACAGATGGATTCTGAGGTTATAACCAAGTACCAATAGCCAAAGAAGACCAGAAAAAAAAACATTCATATGTGAATTTGGCTCATTGGCTTACAGGGTTATGCCTTTTGGATTAAAAAATGCACCTGCAGTATTTTCAAGAATTGTGGTAAAAACATTTCAAGAATACATTTACAAAACAATGGCAGTATATTTCGATGACTGGATAATATAATCTATGCTGAAAGATCATTGCATATGGATAAGAATCATGTTGGAACGATGCTAGAAAATACAGATATCTCTGAACATCAAGAAGTGCATATTTCTGACCCCTATAGGGATACTATTAGGACACATTGTCTGTAAAGAAGACATCAAGGTTGACTTTGCAAAGATAAAAATTATCCTCGACTTAAAACCACCGGTGAATCCAAAACAAGTTAGGGTACTACTTGGTCATACTGAATACTACAAGAAATTCATAAGACACTATTCAGATATGACATATCCATTGGAATAATTGTTAAGAGAATATCAGGAGTTTGACTGGACAGAGGAATGTGACATATCATTTAAAGCACTAAAAAGGAAGTTAGTCGAAGCACCTATTTTAAGATTTCCAAACTGGTCGACCAAATTCCATGTACACATCGACACATTAGGCCTGGAAATAGGAGCAATCCTAACTCAACCAGGAGATGATGGAATGGACTACCCTATAGTTTACAGCAGCAGAAAATTAAATAAAGAAGAAAGAGACTATTCGACAACAGAGAGAGAATCATTAGGAATGGTCTTCTCACTACAGAAGTATTGACACTACTTACTAGCTAATCTGTTTATCTTTTATATCGATCACCAAGCACTAAAATACCTCGTGAATAAACCCTTACACCATGGCAGAATTTGTCGATGGCTACTTTTATTCCAAGAATTCGAATTCGAAGTCGTTGTCAGACCAGGAAAATTAAATGTTGGACCCAACCACTTATCACGAATTGACACAGGAGAGGAACCGACAGGAGTCGAAGACGACTTAACAGATGCACATTTATTCTGAATAGAAGCAGTCCCAATGGAATTAGAGGAAATAGCTCAGTTCTTAGAATATGGAAAAGCACCAGAAGGCATGAGTACGAAGAAGAAATAAATTTTAGTCATGAAAGTTGCACCATATAGCCTCATAAATGTATTCTTATATAAAATGGGCCTAGACGACATCCTCAGAAGATGTGTACTAGAACATGAAAGAAATAATATTATGTATGAAGCACATTATGGACTAACAGGAGGACATTTTCAAGCAGACATAACCGCCAAGAAATCCAACAATTAGGGTTGTGGTGGCCGACACTTCACAAAGACTGTAAAATTTTGTAAGCCAATGTGATAGATGCCAGTGACTGGGTCGACCTCTACCTAGTACATAAATTCCCTTAATATCAGTAAACCCAAGTTTAACATTTGAAATTTGGGCCATCGACTTTATAGGACCATTTCCCATACTAGCAAAAAGAACAGGTGCAAGGTACATAATAACTGCAGTGGAGTATGTAACCAAGTGGGCAGAGGCAGAACCAATCAACACATGTTCCAGTGAGATAGCTACTAAATTCATCTATGAAAATATAATCACCAGGTTTGGATGCCCAATAAACCTAATCAATGATCAAGGTTCACACTTTATCAATAAGACCATCAAGGCACTGGCAGACCAGTTCAAAATCGACCATCGACGGAGTACAACTTATCACCCTTAGTCGAATGGAGCAATTGAGGCATTTAATAAAACATTAACAAAAGGTCTAAAAAAATATGTAACACTGACAAAGACGACTGGGATGAAAAGATACCTACAGTACTATGGGATTACAGAACAACATATAAGCATTCAACCGACCAACACCATTTCGACTAGTCTGTGGACAAGAAGTAGTAATTCCACTACACTTTCGACAACAAACACCTATTATCGCAGAGATTTTACATGTTGATGTCGAAGAAGGAAGGAAGGATTGACTGATACAATTAAGTAAACTAGAAGAGCATTGACTGATTGCTTTACAACATCAAGAAATCTAGAAACAACAGCGGAAGGCATGGCATGATCATAACATAAAAAACAAGAACCTGTCGGTAGGGGTCTTTTCCTTATTATACAATAGTCAAATAAAAGGAAAACCCCAAAAGCTACATACAGAATGGATGGGACCCTATGTTTCGAAGAGATTCATGCCAACCGATCAGTCTGACTAAGGACGTTACAAGGCATAGTATTTCATAAACTTGTTAATGGTGCCCGACTAAAGCGGTAAAAAAACTAAAACAAGTTAAAAAAAAAAGAACATATAATGACCATAACGGTTAGAAAAAAACTATAAAGATTTGAAAAAAATCCAAAATATAAAACTGAACCAACACCCATAAACTAGGATGACAGGAAATAAACGCTTCGACAACCGACATTACACCCACCGACATACCACCATCGACCGTTCACATGATTAACATCGACCAATGACCTTGAAAGTCACATCATGCCTTCATGACTACGAGCGCCAAAATCAAATCACCATTAACGCAAACTCAAGTGCTCGCGCCGGACCATCACTTTTGCCATTAATACGCCCATCGACAGAAATGTCAAAAGCATCACCTATACATATTGGACTAGAATATGATCATTTACAGTATTTTGAACAGAGAGAGCAACTTAGAAAATAGAAAACCAAGAACCAAGAAACTCTAAGAAAAGTCGAACACAGAACCGACAAAATGGCACCAAAACAAACCAGAGCCGTAGCCAAGACTAAGGAACTACAAACTACTGAGACCCCATTATTGAGGAGGATGAGAAATATAAAGAACGCTAAGGTTCAAGAGACTTCATGGACAAAAACATGGGCCGAGATCAAGGACTGGGCGTATGTCGACAATAAACCAACCCTAGTCGTAGAGAAGATAAACCACAGTACTATCATGAACTACATGAACACACCATTCATGGCAAGTTTTGGAGGTACAAAGGAAACATCAGTAAAATTCATCATAAGCCGATACCACAAAGGCATATTCTACTTCGACAGGCCAGTCGAGATCTTTGGCGAAGTAATATATAAATTGACTGGTTTATCCAACCAAGGTGACCCAGTACTAGTCGACATAAAAGAAGGGCTGTTAGAGCAACTAACTAGATCACCATCAGGAAAGAACTCAAAAGGGCTAATGATTAGCCAGATATAATACCGAACGCCACAAATCGTGGCTAAAATCATAGCAACTGGGATTACACCCATAGGTCGAGGAAGAGACCTAAAATTGGACATGCTAGAGGCAGTGGATACCATTGCTGACATGGGGAAAATATACAGATGGGCTGAGTATGTTGCTAACACGCTCAAAGGAATCTGTGAGAAATGCCAGGAGTTGGGAGGGATTATAAGGTTCCCGTCCCTTATAATATGGATAGTAATGTATTACTTGTGCCCTGTTGAGGACAAGTAGTTCCAAGAACCCACAAGATTCCACATGTGGAGATTCAAACCATTTTCCTAGATTGGAACACTTAAGGAACTGGAAAATGGTAAGGTGCTATTGGAAAACTGGTTCCAACAACTCAGACTTTAGACAACCAGATGGAGGGTGCCCCAGAACAGCCAATGAAGTCTACCTAAAACCACACACATATAGCTGGAACTTGACCATACTACGTTGTGGTATATGCAGGGTGCCAAGGAAAAAGAAAATACTCTTGAATACTAACCAACAGTCGAAGAGATCTTCCATGAGCTAACTCGATAGTCTGGCACAAAACTGTCGATACCAGCAAAAGCCAATGAAGCAACCCTAGCAATAGAAGAACCACT
>LPNX010534453.1:111581-124304 GCA_001517045.1 Pseudotsuga menziesii | reverse complement strand
TATCGGTGGCCACCCACCTATTCCACTGGCTCAAAACAATTGTCCATTGTGGCAGTTTCCTAGTTATTTTTCGGCAGTTTTTCGAGTCCTAAACTTCTGGGGCTGTTTTGAGGCCTTAAACGACGTTTTTTGGAGATTCGGGGCCAAATGGTTGCCATCAACATCCATTTTTTCAACCAAAAGTTTTAAATCTTAGATAGACCTTTCTAATGAGCTATCGAACGCCTAAATTGGATATCGTGTGCAAAAGTTATGACCCCAGGAAGTTGACTGTTCAACTTACCACCGTGGGGCCGCAAACTTTATGATGGTTCATCTTCTAGGGTTACGTTTTGGGACTTTTGGGGTTTTTGCCTCATTCTTATTATAAATAGGCCCCTTTGGCCTCATTTTGTATTCATCTTGGCACGAATGAGCGTAGCATCCACATCTCTTCTCAGAGATAGCTACCACCATTCTAGCAATTGTATTACAGTCTGTTCTATTTCCGCCATTTAATAGAATATGTGTTTACTGTATCTTTGCTATCTTTTCAAAATGTCTATTATTATGACTCTGTATATGTTCTTTCATTTCATTCGCACATAAATCCGGATCAACCACTCATAGACCAAGAAAAAGAAGAATATTATGAACTCCGGTTATACATCGACACATTCATGTCAGAGGAAACACCAGCAGAAGACACCAGTCGACTGCAAATTACAATCAGACCGTCGACAACACAAAGGGAAGGCACACAGATGGAACAACAGGTAGCCATTCCAGCTGAGAAAAGTGCTAGCCTAGCACAACAATAGGGGGAAGCGAACAAATTGGGAGATATTGAGTCCGACAATCCTGAGTATGACATAACAAAGGAAAAAGTCAAGAAACTAGCAAAGGAGATAGCAGTAGTGTAGAAGAAAGCAACTGAGATAAAAGGAAAGGGGAAGTGCAAGCTAATCCTTTTCGACTCAGAGGACGAAGAGGAACTGTTAGCTACCACGGTCGACATCATCGAAGATGCCGTAGCAAACAAAGTTTCGGTTGAGGCATAGTTGAAGAAATTTGTCGAAGCAGGAGAGCGACAAGGTCAGCCGAAGAAGGTAAAAAGTACACACACTTCGACGACCGAAAATGTGGTCAACCTAGTATCAACACCTCCACCCCTATCTCCAACTCAAATCACGCAGGAAGAAATTCCAAAGCTTCCTTCCATAAGCCTAGTCGACATATGCAAGAATGCTATGCCAAAAACCCTGAAGGAGAGGTTCGATTGAGATAGAGACTTCCAAGTGTACATCGAAAAACTTCCTGAGTTACTTACCTCTGTACAAAAGATCACCACCAAAATGCCTCTGTTTGAAGTTGGTGGATCACGATAGCCTGCTCCTTCACAACCTAGCCAAATACCCCCAAAATCGGGGTCCATGGGAGTAATAAAATCCACATTTGTGAGGAACCCTGACAAGACAACTCAAGTTGTTGCAAGTTGGACCTCATTCTTCATTCCAACAGACCCTGAACCCCCTCCACTAGCCAGTGAACTGACAAGAAATGAGGAAGAAGAGAACATAGAAGAAATAAACTGAGAAATCGATGAACTGTTCTCCGACATCCCATAAGGTTCACCCCCAAAAATTGTGGACTCAACACATGACCACATCCCCACCATGCCAATCACACCTGACCATTCACCATCACCACCACCCCCCAACCCAAAACCTCTGACTGAACCACTCCCGAATGAACCACCTACACCTGAACCATCAGTTCCAGCAACATCTGTAGTGGAAACCTCTACACAAAAACCACCCGATACACACCCAGTTGCAGAACTCATTCCACAAACCCAACCAAAAATTCCACCAACCATTGTAGAACAACAACCAAACACTCAACTGCCGGAAAATCAACCACTGAAAACTATAACTCTTACAATTTCACAAGTACAGCAGCAAGCGGAACAACAAAAGCACAAGAGGAGGAGAGAAAGAAAGAAGAGGGACCATCAGTCACAAGGGGAAATGGTACACATCAGCCAGATTGGGTCAACCACTGCAGTCAATGCAACAAAGTTGAAGAATGGAGAGTTGGGACAACTCTTAGAAACTTTGGCTATCGAAGCAAAAACAAGGAGCCAGACTAGACGCAAAGAGATCGACGACAATGAAAAAGAACAATTCGACTTCCTAATAAAATGTAGAAACCTTGCGCAATTTGTGATACCAAGACCAACAGAGGACGACACCAAAAAGCCACTAGAAAATGCCTATCATTTTTTTGAAAGCGTGGTGTCAGCACTACAGTCACAGATGCAAAACACAAGAGAAGAGAAAAAAGAAGAAACAACTCGACTACTGATGTAGCAGCATATAGCTTTCTCTGAAGCTTACAAAGTGCTTCAAGATCATATGGAGGAGTCGGTCATCACAGAAGGAGTACTACGAGACTTGCCTACTTATTATGGACAAGTCTTCCAGCAGACCCGATAGACCTGATAGGAAATCCAAGCACTGGAGAAGAGGAAGAGCATGGAAGAAGCACAATCAAAGATAAAATCGTGCTTGAAACAACCAAGCTTTAGAAGCTCGAGCGACAAGCACACCAGTGGGTGCAGCAGGAAATTCCAAGCTTGGACAAATTAGACACCATCTGTCCACAAATGAAACGCCTTCTGGAGATGACATAAGAAAAAGACCAGTTTTTGTGTCCCGACATGGAAAGGATAGCATACCTTTCCATTCAAAAGAAGATGTCGATGCTGTCAAGCCTTACAACATTAACCATCGACATCTAGAAAGTATTGCAAAGTTGGACAGAATTCCAACATCAGCTATCCGTGACAGTAGAAGCAATTGTCAAAGTTTGTGTACAGAAACGACCAACCATCCAACTTCATAGCCCATAAAAATATAAACAAAGAAATAACTACTTTAGGAAGTTAAAATATTTTTTGTTGAGTACCTCCCTTGTTTCTTCGGGACGAAGAACATTTTTGTTCATGGGGGAGATGTTGGAGGAGCTAGTTGGTAAGCCGACTAAAGTCGATAATCTAACTAAAGTTGATAAGTTGACTAAGTCGATCGACTGACTAATTAAATATTAGGTCGGGCACCTAAGGTCGTGTCGGTTGACCAAACCGACAGGTAGTTATTTGTAACTGTTTTTAAATGATATATATTAGGTTGTTGAGCCAGATGAGAAGTGGGTTCAGTTCTGTATATTGTATGGACTCTTCTGTTATAATATAATCTGTTATTCTTACACCTGTGTTCTTGTCTCGTCTCTGATATGTCTGTATGCTTTTAATGTGTATTATTGGTAACCCTTTGTGATCCATGAGATTACAACAAGTCTCCAACCCCCTCATTTACTACAAGATTTAACCTATAGTGAGTAATAAAATACCCAATAATCTCCTACTCACTAGATTTACCAACACCAACTGAAAGGAAGCTACGATTGACTGAAATCATAGGGTCCAACCTGTCCTTGCCCGGTCCTGCTGCCCAATCTATTTTTGTCTGATACTATTCCACGGTGTCTTCTTTGATGTTTTTGACATCAAACCTTACCAATCTGATGTCCATTTCTCATTTTCCAACATTTCCAATATTACTTTGGCTCCGCTACTTTGGAATTGTTCCTCCACACATCTTCTGCTTTCGACTTCAGATTCCTGATATTTTCATACTTCCAACTTTTGACTTCTGACTTTAGACCTACTATTTCAGAACTATTCTTTGGCACATTTTTGACTGCAAACTTTCGAATTCTGATCCTGCTTCAGGCCTACTACTTTGGAACTGTTCTTAAACACATTTTCTTCTTCTCACTTCTCACTTCTGATTTTTATGTCACTTTGGGCCTACTGCTTCGAAATTGTTCTTAAACACATTTTCTTCTTCTCACTTCTAACTTCCGATTTTTTATGTCACTTTGGGCCTGCTTCTTCGAAATTGTTCTTTAGAAAATATTCTTCTTCCAAATATAGACTTCCAACTTTCGGCTTTCAACTAAATTCATTTGGGCCTACTACTTCAGAACTAGTCTTTAACACATTTTATTCTTCCAATTTTCGACTATCGAATTCTGATGTCGCTTTAGGCCTACTACTCAGGAACTGTTCTTCAACACATTTTTGTCTTCTGAATTCTGATTTTTGATATTTCATACTTCTGACTTCCAATATTTTCAAACTTTTGTCTGATGATGTCACTTCAAGTTAGATACTTTGGAACTTCATATTTTGTTATTATTTCTACACATTCATCTGCTTGCCACCTCTGCTTACTCATAGCCTGTACAAACTAAATTGAAACCTGTCAATATATACGTCTTCTACTGAATTCATCTCGTATCTCTTCCTTTGAACCTCATAGATCCATTCCACACTGCTATTGTTTCCCCATAAATTATTCTCTTCAGAGCTCGACCACTTCCAGACATATCATTCTTTCCAAATCGTTGGTTTATATACTTGTAGCTTGGACGATGTGGACCGAATTGTTTATTGGCTATGTTAGGTTGTTGGCCAATTTTGTTATTGGGTCGATCTGTCCGTTTCTTGATTAGGGGCATATTGACCATAAATTCAAGGGATTCGGGGGCATATATATACAATATTAGAGAATCATGTGGCATACTACCCACCAATGACCTTCATACTCCTTCTTCAATCAACTTCTTGACTCCTTGATCATACCTCTAGGGTTTCTGTGTTTGTGCAACCTCCAAGCTCACCATGTCTATTGATTTAACATCAATGAAACATATGCATCATTAATGTATCAACAATATCCCCCTTTTTTTATTGATAAAAACATACTCGCATCCCCTGACTTCATGCTTCTCCCGCTTTCTTCATGCTTTTGATGTTTCTCTCCCCGTTTGAATTCAATGGAAATGAGTAACTCCCATGGCAATATCTCTTTCCTTTGATAATGGTTGATTAATTTGGAGTAGGAATTACTCCCAATGCTTGTCAAAGATACTCAAATGTATATCTTGGAAGAGGATTAGTAAATATGTCTGCAATCTCTTCCTTTGTTCTGATAAAATCCATCTTCATATTATTTTTTGCAACCTATTCCCATAGAAAGTGATACTTGATAGGGATGTATTTTGTATTACAATGCCTATCTGGATTCTTTGAAATACTTATAGCACTTGTGTTGTCACATAGAATCGAAATAGGCTTGTCATATATCACTTGAATTTCTTGCAAATTTTTCTTCATCTAGAGAATCTGAGTACAACATGATGTAGTTGCAATATATTCTTCTTCCACTATGAATAAATATACTAAATGTCTCTTCTTATTTAACCAAGACACTAAAAAATCACCTTGAAAGAAAGATTCTCCATGTGTGCTTCGTTTTTCATCAATACCTCTTTCCCAATTTGCATATGTGTAGGAAACTAATATCAGCTTGTTTCCTTTTGGATACCATAGTCCAAAGTCTTCTATTCCTTGAAGATATTTGAAAATCCTTTTCACTGCTAAAATATGTGTTTTCTTTGGAGCTTCCTGAAATATTTCAACTTGTCCAACTTCCTGCATAACATCTGGTCTTGAAGCTGTCACATAGAGAAGAATACCAATCATCGATCTATAACTCTTCTTATCCACTTCCATAGATTCATCATATTTGCTTAACTTGCATCTGGTAACCATAGGAGTACTTATAGGTTTGTAGTATTGCATTATGGATTTCTTCAACATTTCCTTGATATACTTGGTTTCAGAAATTAAAATGACGTTGTCTAGTTGAGATATTTGGAGTCCCAAGAAGAACCTTAACTCTCCAAGAAAGGACATTTCAAATTCACTTTGCATATCCTTGGAAAACTTCAGACTCATCTTGTCATCATCACTTCCAAAGATGATGTCATCTACGTACACTTCAATAATAATCATGCTATCTTGATCCACATTTATGTAGATATTACTATTTGCATTTTCCTTCTTAAATCCCCGTTGTTGTAAATATTTGTCCAGGCTTGAGTTCCAAGATCGAGGATCTTTCTTGAGTTCATATAGGGCTTTCTTTAGTTTGCATACATAGTCTTTATTTTATGATAGTAGGAACCCATCTGGTTGTTTGATGTAGACTTCTTCTTCTAAATATCCCTTTAGATATGTTGATTTTACATCCATCTGATATACTTTAATTCTTTTACAACATGCATCAGCCAAACCTTCATTTTGATTGCTTCCATTCTGGCCACATGAGAAAATGTTTCATCAAAATCTATTCCTTCAACTTGGGCATATCCAGTGCATACTAATCTTTCTTTGTTTATGGTTACCTGTCCATCTTCAGAGAGCTTGTTTCTGAAAACCCATTTTGTACCAATTAGTTTTTTATCATTTGGTCTTGGAACCAATTCCCATGTTTCAATTCTTCCCTATCTGATCTAGTTCTTCTTCCATAGCTTTGATCCAGTGTTCATCATTTCTGAATTTTTCAAAGCTTCTTGGTTAAACTATGGATAACAACTCTTGTTATAACATCTAATATTTTCTACTTTTGGGTTTGTATTCTAACACTCTTTTCCCCAATAGTTAGTTCTAGAGGATGATTCTTTTGAAAGTTGCAATTAGATGTCTTGAAAGGTGTTTGAACATTGTGTTGAGTCCTGGAGGGAGTCTAGAGCTTCTGATGACTATTTTTCTTTTGTTATGTTTCTGAGTGCTCTTGTTGTTGTTGTTGTTCTTCCACTACTTTGAACTTTGTTTCTTTGATTTCTAGTTCTTCAAAGGTATTTGAATCTTTGATTTCCCTATTTGTCTTTGGTAAGATAATTTCATCAAATTTTACATTGATGTTTTCCACTATATTAAAATACGATTTCATCTAACCAAGATTCAAACTTTCCAACCTTCTTGCCATCCCCTTTTATGTAACATTTTATTCCAAACACTCTGAAATGCTTGACATTGGCTAGTATTCCTTTCCATAGTCCATATGGTGTTTGATCACTATTGCTTCTAGGAAATGATTTGCTTAATATGGAATGACTGTATCTGTCGCTTGCACCGAAAATATATGACCTATTTTGGAGGTATTCATCATGGTCTTGGTCATTTCTTATACATTTAGTTTTTCCTTTCAACAACTGCATTTTCTGAGGTGTTCTGGATTCTAAGAATTCCCTTTTTATTCCATGTTATACACAAAAGTCCCAGAATTCATTTGAGGTGAACTCACCGCCATTTTATGATCTAAAGGTCTTGATTTTCAAATCGGTTTCATTTTCATCCATTTCCTTGAATATACAAAAATATTCAAATGCTTTTTATTTCTTGTTGAGGAAGCACACCCATGAAATCCTTGTATATTCATCAATGAGTAACATGAAGTATCTCTCACCATTCATTCCTTTTGTCTTCATTGACCCACATAGATTAGTGTGAACAATTTGTAATGGCTTTGCAGTGTCATATTCCTTTTTCTTGAATTCAAACTTTGTCTATTTCCCATGGTAACATGTTATACCTGAATCCTGTCACCATCATGTGATGAGATCTTTAACCCCTATGTTTTCCCTTAATCCCAACACTTGGAGTGGAAACTTGCTCTGTTTGTCAATTCTACTTGAAAAAACCTAGCACCGTGCTTACCTTGTGGCTGAAGAGTGGTACCTTATTCAGCACCACCTGTATCCTATCATATAGAAGTGGTGCCATAGCCTATAGGCTTTGTTCTTAAAGTGGTTCTCACCTAAACCGCTCTGTCATAAGGGAACAAAAGCGGTACCCTAGGTAAAATGGGAAAAAGAGAAGTTTCTCGAGGCTTATAGAACTTGAGCCTCGTGTCCTCCCTTATCCCTATCATTATGGGTTAGTTTGAGCTCAAGATCCCCTTTGATAGGATCTTGGATCCACCTCACTCACCATTCTCTCAACTATCCCTATCCATTGAGCCTTATAAATACAAGTTCATATCCATAGTTGAGGGGGAGAACTATAGAGGTATTGTTATGCTGTTGAATTGACTATCTAGTCCAAATCATTGGAGAGCATAGAGAGAAAAGTTGGAGCTTATGGGGATGAAGTTATTATCTCATGGAGGAGCTCGTCAACACTAAGGCAACGGTTGTAAGCTTCTTCATTCATTCTTAATGGAAAGTTGATTTCCATCCCACGTATCTATTGTTTTGATTTCACATGTATATGTTACTAGATTACTTAGTCACTAGTATGGATATGTAGATGATTTTCTGGTAGCTTTGATGTGCTTGTATGTTTGATTTGTTTGCAGGTACACAGGTTCATGATCGAAGCAGTATTCTAGGTGTCTACAAGATTCAGGGAAGGTCTTCATCCTTTTTCGTTCACTCATTTGTTCTGGATCTGAACCATTCATACCAGAGGAACAACTTCCGTCCACAGAAGGTGCAATATTCCTGATCATAAATCTGGCGACTCCATTGGGGATCAAAGAAAATTTTAGTGGATATGATCTTCCTCAGTCCTTGAACTCTTGTTCGAATCTAGGCTCCATATCCAACTCTCTTCAGTTAGATCTACCATTTGACTTAGTGAATTTTGGTTTGAAACTTTCAGATTTGTTCGGATATGAACTATTTCAACTTTATATGCTCTTTTTTACTATCAATTCATCAATCTTTTCCTTGATTTGATCAATTTCTAACTTGGTTTCTCGTTCTCCTTGTGTTCTGGATCCATTCAGGGAACCACACATGTGCTATTGGAAACAAGCGGTGCCACTGCTTGAACTCTGTTAGCCATAAGCAGTGCCACCACTTGAGTCCCATTATCCAGAAGCGGTGCTCGTCCAGAACCGCTCTGTTAAGAACCCTCCAACGTGGTGCGAGGTAGGCCTTGTTCCAGAACTAGTTTTTTATCATTTTTTGCAAAAAGTTGAGTTTGTTTTCTTTCAGCCTTGCACTTTCAGGCTTGTGTGTTAGAATTTGTATGCTCATGGTTGAAAATTATGTGGTGAAAGATTTGTTTGATTGAAGAATTCAAAAGCTAGATTAGGCTTGTTGATTATTCATTTGCATTCATGCTTGTTGGTTGTGATTGTGAAAGGAATTTTTTGAAATCTTAGGTTTCAATGAGTTCTCTTTTCATTTCTTTTATAAATACTGAAAGAAAAACCATTTGCTTATCATCTTATTTTCATTTTCCCATAGAGGATTTCTTTTTGCTTATTAAAAATAATTTTTTTTGATTGAGATTAGGTCATTATCATTATTGAGCGTAAGGCATTGGATCTCTGATTAGCCTCACAATATTTCAGGTTCTCTTTGTTCTTTTGTCTCTCTTGCATTAGTACTATCTCATCAAAAGAAAAAGTAGTGTAGTTTTAAGTTAGATCTATCTATGTTTTAAGAAAAATAAAAAAAATAGAGTGCATATGAATGTAGAGTGCTTGTTGTTTTTCTTTTAGGAAAAGAGACTCTTACCCCTTTAATCGCTTTCGAAAATAAAAATGAATTTGGAATGTTTTTATTGTCTCTGATTTTGATTTGTTCAAAGTAGTTGTTTGGGAATTTTTGGTTTTCAAAANGGCATACCATGAACGGTAAAGTGAAATATTTGCATCTACATTCTGCATGGTTTTACTTTTTCTGTCAAAATTCCATGCATTCACCTAACCGTCCACTTTTAAATTAATGGTAGTTATAGGATAAAATTTACATAGAAATTTGAGTGATAGGCTAGAGACGTGTTTGGGTGTCGTTAAGCGTAGGAGCTGTCGTTACTCATCCGCATTACATCACGGGACTTGCGCGGTTCTTCCACGTACCATTAGTATATCGAACAGCCTTTCACGTACCTTGAGGTATATAGAAAGGTACTTCACATACTTGATTGTATATAGGAAGGCCCCTTGTGAACAGTTATGCATTAGACAACACTATTACCAATTTGAGCTCCCACGTACCTTGTGTATATCGGGAGACCCCACTAGGATACCTTATCTATCTGAGAAAAGCCCTTTGGTTATCTTGCTTGGAGCCATACACCGAAAACAACATTCGGGGAGATTACTAAGCACATACCCTTGAGGTATATCGCGAGTGTCACCTTCTTGACAATCTTGGTGAGAGACTTGACTATCTGAACTCCTCCTATCATTTAAGTTTGCTTGTTTGGATTATATCTTGAGTAGGGAAATTTTTGGTGTGTTTTCTAGTTTTGAGACCGTAGGTTAGATAGGAACTATACAAATAGGTTGAGTTAAGACAGTCCAGAAGAGTATGGGGCTTGCCACCTGATTTTATTCCTGTTTCAGGAGAAATCCTATGGAAGCTATCGACCAAGGAGTTGCTACCAACTCCCAAGTGGGAGAAAATGTGGTTGCAGAAAGCAAAGATCCATATCCTTCACACACACCTCCCTTGGCCCAATAACCTTCTCGGGCTAATACTTCATTTCATTCTCCCATATAAGGTCATGTTGATGATACTACCTGTTCAGATTATGGTCCGAATGCTCCATTTTGGGATACCTCTATAGGACAGGCCATTGCCTCATTTGGCACCCGTTTAAGCTCTTCTGAAGAAGTTTCACCAAATGAAGAAGAATGTATAAAATACCAAGAAGCTATTCTCCATGCATAAGAAATTGAGAAGAAAATAGATGATATATTGGGCACACCACCACCTCGATCAACAACTTTTCTTATGGGATATGGCTCACTTGCTGATTCTATGAGACCTATTGAACCTATTCTAGATTGCAATGTGACTCCACGTAATCGAGGTCAAACTACCAACCCCACCACCTCTCATATTCTGTCTGTTCCAAATCCTCCTAGGTCTTTTGCACCTGAGGCTCAACATTCAATTCCTGTTTCATCAATACCTTCTAGTGCAGGGGGGGAACCCCCGGCACGAACTACATTATCTGTCACTGGAATTGTAGCTATTCATGGGTATACCTCTAGTATAGAGAAATTTACAGTTTATGTCCCTCCTACCCACATGAATGTGGTTAACCCCCCATTCATTTCAAGTCAGCCCTTGGGGGAACAACCTGTAACCAATCAAACCTCTTGGGGGTATGGTTACATAGCAAATCAAGTACATGTAAGAAACATCAATTGCCAACCCAATCCTATAGGAATATATTATGTTGGAATTCCATATCCTAGTAATATTTTCACGCCATGGGGGTAACCTAACTTGTCCTACATGCCAACTATGGGGGGGATACCTATACATACTGCAGGGGGTGTGTTATAGCGGATTTCACCACTCTAGGTGAATCAAAATTTGTATGGCCTTCCCCTGTCCCGTTGCAGACTCCTTAGACCCTATGGACCAATTTTTGTCCTTTGATGTTTCCTTGATCATCCCTAAGAACACATGAAAAATGCTATATACGACTTTTAACCTTATAAGCGCGTACATACATGGATTTGACCACTAAAACTGCGTACATCGAGATGTGTGCATAATCCAAATCCTTTTGGAGTTTTCCTTGACATGGATTCAACTCATTCGACTCCTGGCCTTCCCTATGCCTTGAGATCGCTCAGATTTGACCTTTCATTACCCCTTTGAAAATCTATATAAGGAACCCCTTGGTACATTGAAGGCATAAGAGAGAATTGAGAGAAATGAAACTATAGTCCATTGTTGCTGGAACTTATGCTTGAGTCTGCATCCCTTTTGTCCCTTGGAGCACTTTTGTGTTCTTCCCAAGCTTGCCTTTTTCTTGTGATATTGCTATCGAGAGATGGAGGATTGAAGTGGTGGAGGCCCAAGTAGGGGATTTAATTTCTCCAGTTCGTAGACATGTTGTCAGAGGTTGTATCTTGTAATATCTGATTTATATTAATAGAAATATCTTTTCCTGTCCAATGATGTGTATTTGAATGAATATTTTATCCATGGGATTATGTCAAATTCTTTTACATTATTGATTATATATGCTAGAATAGATCTAACACCATGATATATAGAATGCTTGTATTGTTTACTTGTTGTTGAGGAAGTAATATAGCAATTCAAGCTGAAGATTTGAAAGCTCAACGGGGATCTACTTCAACCGTCCGGAATAAGGTACGAGGTCTGATCCTTTAGTGTTAGACATTTTATTTCTATTGCATATTGGGAAAGATTGATTTCTGGAGTCAAGTTGTCTGTTGTGGTACCCCAAGCCATAGGAATTTCTCTCTGTAACAGAATTGGCGACTTCGTTGGGGAGTTCCTAGTAGTTGTCCTTTGGGGGTTGTTTTCTCGGCATTCAATAAATTTGAATTGCTCTTTCTCTCTTGTTTCTGTGTCGGGTCTTGGGGCACGTATGCCTGGTAGAGTCTGATTGGTGTGAAGTTTGTCTCATCCTGTCTATTTTCCTTGATTTTATGCACCTTTTCTTTCTGTATGCGGGTTTTTGATTTACAGTCGCGTATACATGCGGTTTTATCTGCTATTTCCGCGTATACACGTGGGTTTACTACGAACAGTCACGTATACCTTTGATTTTGGATTTTTGTGGAAGATAATTGGTTGCTGGGTGAATTCTAATATTTGCTGAGTCTCCTTTGGCACTGCCTGAGTCTGTTTTGACCTCTGTTCCTGACCATAAACGTTTTTTTTAGCCTATTTTTATTTTTATTTTTAGGAAAGTTCTTGTCATGGCATTTTTGATTTTTTGTTTGAGATTAGTGCATTAGAGTTATTTTACCTTAGTGCTTTGCTGGAGTGCTGTTTTCATGTGCTTGTAGAGTCTAGGGTCGTAGAATCATTCTTTTG